>JBBPJQ010000115.1:0-44130 GCA_038088795.1 Boletus rex-veris
CGCACCACGCATGGTTGTGGAACGTGGGTTATTGGCCAGATTAAGGGTGGAGCCCATCTCCGGGTCTGTCCATGATTGCAGAGGACGGGATGCACCAGAGGGTTGACTGGCGGACAGCGCTGCGGAGCTGGCAAATGGGTCTGCGCTAATGGCACCGGCATCCATAAACCTGACTTCAGCTTGCGGCGAGAGAAACAGGCTGGGTGTTTCCATATGCTGGCGACCGCGGCGTCGGAGGCAGAAAAATACCAGGCCGAGGATTGCGAGAAGACCAACAACACCCCCAATAACGGCGCCCACGATAGCGGCAATGTTGGTTCTGGGGGGGCGACATTAGGCTGGAATCGATTGTAATTGGAAAAGGGCCTCACTTTTTTGAGGTCGAAGATGATGAGACGGTTGTACCAGTGCCATTTCCGGATTGCGTGCTTGAAGGAAGTGCTGCGGTCCCAGAAGAAAACACCGATAGGACGGCTGCAGAGGATACAGGCGCCACAGAGCTCGTCTGAGTTCCTGTCGAACTCGTCGGTTGTGAAGTGGTTTGTGCATTGGATGACGCTGGCGTTGAAGATGGAGATTGCGCGGGAGTAGAGCTTGGTGTAGGGCTCGGACTTGGGCTCGAACTGGTCGGACCCGAAACTTGTGCCTGATTAACGTTGATATAGTCCAGCATCATGCCACTAAAGCCGCCATTCCAATCCTGTACTGTCATCACCGCTGAATGTGTTCCAGACTGTAAGTTCTGTACGTTGAAGAGAACGGCGCGAGGGATATGGTCTTGCGGTCCTGGGGGTGCGTCGAGGGTTGCCGTCGTTGCACTCCCCGAGTCTATGGAAAGTGAGGCAGACATGCCTTGCGGTCCAGCTCGTAGAACATAAATGGTTATTCCGGAACCTGGAGCCAAAATAAGATGGCATTATTTCCTTGTCCCTGCGGAAAAACGTACCTGTGAATGAGAATTGCATTGCACAATTGTCCTTTGCGGCACATGCAGCATCTACAAGATCAAGTTAACATCAGGTCAGGTAGTCACTTCTTATCGTCGACTTACAAGTGCTACAGCGCCATCCGATCACACCATAAGCATGAAATCGATAATATAGTGCACTGAAGTACTTACTACGTGCCATCGAAACACTGAGTTGCATCTATAGTTTGCGTTGTCCCGTCGGGCAACTGAATTTCCAGTACTTCTCCGGTATCAGAACCAAACGGGCCCCATACTGGGCCGGCTGGCTTTTTGGAGAACTTGAGTATTGAATAGTTGCTATCGTCGATGGTATAATCGGCACAGACAAGCGTCCAGAACAGAGAGACAACAAAAAAAAAAAGATGAGGTTTGGACATGCTGAAAAAATACAGGGGGGACAATGCAGCTCTGCTTAATGGCTGGAAAACAAGGCGCTTGGGACCAATGAATGAGTGGAAGGGGCCAGGAGTGAGATATCGCAAAATTTAATCAGAGAACACAAGGTAAGGAAGGGAGCTCTTTGCAGTCGTTCGGTGGCGATGCACTGATGGGCCCTGGCGATGTCGTAGCTTACGGCCACTTGTGTGAGCTGAGAAATTTCCCATAACACTTTGAGACGGACTGCGACGTCAGTGGTGAGTTCCGTGAAGAATGCGAGTGCGCGCCAAGGTCAGACTACGACAGATAGGCTCCTTTAAGTGAGCCTCAGTCATACAGTTCAGCATCGTTTAATCTGTCGGAAACGATACGCCATTCAACTCAAGTGCGAGCCTGGCGGAGTCCTGTGGGAAATGGCGGGTAGCATGTGAGCGTAATGGCCGAGGCTCGGGTAACAAGATTAGTACGGTCACGATGAACTTTGATAAGCAAAACCGCACCTTTCTACTTACTGCGAGAGCGAGAAGTATTGTGCGTTGTGGTTGGGTGGTGTGGAAACACTGATTTGACACTCAGACGGTCCAACCTTGCAGCAGGAAAGGCCAACTTGGGTCGGTGTTTACCTTGCTTGCCGGAAAGCACGTGTATGCCTTTTTGGTTCCAGTTGCGTTTTATGATAGCGGCTGTCTTCATTATTCTACACTTGGTCATACTTGTTCTGATAAGCTGTCCATGTATGACAAGTTTCAAGTGCCAATAGCTTTGTCTAATCGTTATTCATTACAAGCAAAGTTCCAGGCTGCTGCAAGGGAACTGCAGCGACCAACTAGTGTGACTAGTAGATACAGTACGGAGTCAAAAGCCAATGTGGTGGTCAGCGCGGCTATTGATAAGTGACCGAAGTTAGGGGCGATGAGAGGGTGTGGTCTCTGTCGACCGCCGGGGTGTCCGCCCCCAGAGACCTTGCATGCAAGGTAATTCCACTGTCAAACAGCCCTAGCCTGGCAAAGAACACGACGAGAATCTCTCAAGCATGGTATTCCCTTCCTTATCGTCGAGGGTTAACAACGTTAACACTCCAACTTTGATATCTGTCTGATTGACGTCGATGAAATACAATGTATGCTGTAAACACTTTGCAATACTGAATGCAATCTCTAACGCAGCGTGACCAATTCTTTTTGGAGAAATTTCTGTCAGTTACTGGTGACCACAGCCAAGATATTTTGACAGACCTTCAGCCGACGTAGGATGGATCGCAACCGTATCATCCAGGTCCCGTTTGCGTGCTATTGGTAGCGTAAGTGTGGGCAATCCTCAAGATTTCAAGACCTACCGCCCATTTTCACGGCTACTCCAAAGCCTTGCATGACTTCGTCACTTCCCAATCCGATGATATGAACTCCAACAACACGCTCGTCTTCGCCCACGACAACGAGTTTGTAAACTGTTGGTTCCTTGTGGGCTTCCGCAATCTGTGAGAAATAGAGCGCACGGAACGACGACTTGTCTAGAGACAACAAGAGATCAGAATTGTCCCAAAAGACCACACTCGACTTACAAATCTTCACGTCTTTACCATATTTCTCGTATGCTTCTGGTTCTGTAAGACCTACAGTGCCAATAGTGGGATGCCTAAGCCAAATCAGTACTATATCACAACGCTGAAAAACTCGACTGACGAAAAGACGACGGTGGGAATGTCCTCGTATGAGAGTTTGTCGTTCTTGAAGTTTTCGGGGCCAAATAGTCTATTGGACAGCCGCCTGCCGGCTGCGATGGCGACAGGGGTAAGCAGGGCTTTACCTTGCACGTCACCAACTGCGTAGACGCCCGGAACGTTGGTGTTCTGGAATTCGTCAACCACGATGTCACCCTTCTTGTCGAGCTTAACTCCGACTTCCTCAAGGCCAAGGCCTTCCGTGTTGGCATGTCGACCAATTGCCCAGATCAAGCAGTCGACTTCAGTGGTCTGCCCATTGTTATCGTAAATCGTAAGGGTCTTTCCCTTCTCCCCTTCTACGCGTTGGACTGCAGAATGCTTGTGTATCTTGACTCCAGTGTGCTCCATCCATGGCGTCAGCGTGTCCTGTAAAATGGGGTCGAAGGTACGCAGGACCTTATCACGTCGGATGAAAAGGTGCGTCTCCGTGCCGAGCGAGTTGAATACTCCAGCGAATTCTACAGCAATGTAGCCAGCGCCGACGATTGCAACACGCTTAGGTTGTTCCTCCAGGTCGAAAAATCCGTCGGAGTCAATACCAAGGCTCGCCCCAGGAATAACATCATCCGAAGGGATTGTTGGACGCCCCCCGGTAGCGACCATTATGTGATCTGCGTGTAGTGTGTACTTCTGACCATCTGGGCGAGTGATCTCGATGGAACTGGGAGACGTTAGGCGCCCGAGCCCAGCATGGTATTCCACCTTTTCCTTCTCAAGATTGTTCTCGTAGATGTTGTTCAGCCTGCGGATGTATGCGTCGCGCTGGCGTTTAAAGGTAGCCCAGTCAAATTTGGGTTCTGGAACCCCCTGGAAATGGTACCCTTCGGATGCATGGCGCAGTTTGTCCGCCAGGTCGGCGGCGTGCCACATGATCTGAGAAAGCGGTCGACTATGCATTCAATACGTTATCATCGATAGTTTTCGCACCTTCTTTGGAACACATCCTGGATTAAAGGAGACATTGGGCTCAATGGTATGTCGCAGGCAGCAAGAACCGCTTACCAACGTTCACGCACGTACCGCCCAAGTGGGGGGAAACTTCGATGAGAGCGACTTTCTTGCCATACATGGCCGCGCGACGCTGTGGGGAGATTCAAAATGGAGAGTGGTGAACCCTTTGAGATAGCTTACCGAAGAAGCGACACCACCACTGCCACCTCCGATACAAATATAATCATAGCGTTCATGCTGAGGATGATCTATTGGTGCCATGGTTGATAGGGGGCTAAAAGACCTTGACAGCTGCGATAAGATTGAATGAGTTGAGATTAACTGGATATGGGTACGCTACCTGGTGAAGTCGCGGGAATGCACGGGGAACAAGCACTGAAGAGGAAGGTGTCAATTTTGCTGGGGATGCTACGGTAGTGTATCGGAAAACCGGCTGTAATGAAGATAAACGAGAGGCAGCGTACATCCCGATCATTCTGGGGGTGCCTTTTATATGTTTGTGCAGTCCCCTTCTTATGATGTGACTCTATATCACGTGCCAGCATTACCAAGCCTAACTTCGAAGCATAGCCACCCAATAGCCATGTCATCCTCCTCGCTGAACTCCGGCAACTTGATGGGCAGTCCAGCCATTGCTGTCGATAGTCAAACCAGTCACCATAGGTGGTTACCCATGATCGATCTTTTATCTATTGATTCGCATGGTCTGACGTATCTTTCCCCTTCTGTGCAGCCTTCGTCGCTTCCTACCTAATTATCCTGGTTACACGCTTGAAGTACGCAAGCGTCACTAGTGGCAAGACATTAATTTCATTATGTGGCCTCTGAGTTTCTAACCTGTACTCGCCGACATATGTCCGTCTACACTACTAGTAGCTCAAAGTCGTTGGCAAAGGGTCAAATTTACAATGAAGTCACGAGCGATTTTAGGATCGCTCAACGACCGTCCAATCCATGCCTCTATGGTGGCATCCAATCTTTGTTCTATACCCCCGGATGCATTCATCTTACTCTGAAGATCATAGCGTATATCGCTCGATCCCTTAACCACATTCACCCCACACTCCACCGGGCTCAAGCTGCCGTGGCATAAGCAGGTGGTGCTTCGCACCAGCATCCTCACGCCGTCTACTTCCATCAAGTGTGAATGATACGCAATAGCAAATAACCCTCACTCTGCTCGAACTGTCGTTTTTACCACTTGGGGATGTTGGGGGGAAAATGACCTGGTCACATCCGGTGAGTGCTTGTTAGCTTCCACGAATGAACAGCCAGGAGTTTTAAATTGTGAACGCGTCATTTTTGCTCGGAGTCACAGGCTAGATTGCTGGGGTCTGGTATCGACTTGAAGCTGGGCAACCCTAACAAGGTCATGTGATCGGACATAAGTCTCGGTGACTTGAAGTCATCACTGCGAGCCACGATGATGCGTTTGCATCACGCATGGATTCCATCCCCAACAATGCTGCTCGGATCCGACGTCCGCACCCTAATGCGTGGATGGTGTTTGGCTGGCAACCATTTTGATTTCCAATGAAAATTGCTCGCAGAGCGTGCGTGTCCGTTTTCGTTGGGGATCACAGCTCACCTTGTCCTTGAGGCTCCCCTACAGTGGCACTGATATTTCCTTGGAATGAATCATGGTGATGAGATGAGGGTCATTCGATTCATCAACTCGATCGTCTACTGCCAGCGAGTGAGTGTTATTAGACTATAACAAGTACTGGCACCTCGCTGCTCTTTAACGCTTCCCCCTCCATAATGGCTGCATATGCAATCTCCTTCGACTGTTGGAAGCTTAAATGAGATGCGGGTGTGTCTATACGAAGTCCCGCCACCCTGCGAGGTGGTGCCACATGGGAGTGGGTAACATCTGCTTCGCAGGCATTGCCTGCACGAAACCTTTCCCATCTGCCAAACTCTAGCCGGAGGTGACGCATGGGGTTAAAATGACTCTGAAGTGCTTGCCAAGACTAACCGCATCGATGTCGCGTGTACGTCAATACAATAAAAGGTCATATTTTACTGATACATGTTTTGAGGGAATAATTGGTATCCTGGCAGAGCTGACACCAATTTCGATGGTGATACGAGCCACACGGTGCAATTCAATGGTCTCACGTGTCCAATCACAATATCAACCTTATCTACCACAACGGTAACGAACCTACTTCTCTGAGTGTCACTTACCGCAAGAAAAATGGTTGTATCAGCTGTTTGAACAGTTTATTCTGACTCGTTCTTGGCCCTTGGTTCCCTCGCATTTCTTATCAAGATTGCAATCAGAGAAAAATGACTATCGCCTCATCAGAATCGATGTTTCCTATTACATGACGAGTCAGACTCTCTGAGGGTTGTTGAACGTTAGGTACTGAGTAGCCTATTTGGTCTTTCGGCCGATGGGAATGTTTTAGGACACAACCGCCACATCTCCAGTTTTCTAGAAAACGGTTCTGATGGCGGCGAAGGCAGATGATTATTACCTATCTGGTTTGAGATGTGGGCCCAAATTTGTTCCTACGTCGAATACTTAAGCTTGGCTCACTTGCGGATATACCCACCCGTGACCGTCTTCATATCCGCAAGCTAACACCGTGACATGTATGCAAAAGACCAACGGTCTTGGCGTTGGCAATTATTAACAGCGCGTGTTGACGGCGATTCCCCTACGCAATTTGTGGGGATTCTCGCGCAGTGTGCGACCCGGCAGAGCTGCATGTGCGCTTCAGGATTCTCAGGCGTGTACGTGCCAACCTAGCCTGTCGATACAGAGAATGACGGTACTAGTGCAGCTGCCCCTTTAGCCGTGCTTGCGCACTAGCTACCGTGACGTATTACATGTTCCTGACGTCTGGGGAATTATCATTATCGTCCCACACTACGGTGCATGTGCCATGAGATCCGGGCTAGACCCAACGTTGATCAGTGTGACTTTGGGGTAAAGCGCTACGCCCCAAACTCTCTCCGCCGCTGTCGGTCCAGGGGATGGCATTTTGTTCGATGAATTCCCCATGTGGCACACGAAAACGGTGGGCACATATCGTTACTCAACTAGGCACATGGCGCATATGCCAGGTGTCCACTGTCTGCGCTTCATATCATATATCACCGACGGCCTAGACGTACACCCATGTAGAGTGGTTTCACTTTCTCGGTTGCTCTTCCGACCAAATTACGACCAGTTTTGATTTGGTTGTGTATCATTGCATAGAAACCAAGTTGCCACCAATATGTGTCCCATGTCATGGTTGCATGGCAAAGATACACTCTGCGTTCTGAGCAGTAGCCGCGGGCGTTTATCGACCATCCGGTCGTCGGTCACCCTGAAGCCACTTCTTGTCAAGAGAAGGTGGCGCGGATGCGGGATGCAATACGAATTGAACTGCATACGGCGCAAGAGTACCATGTTACCGTCAAAAGGAACCGTTATAAACGATCGGGGGTTCGCGAAGACGGGGAATGGGTGGGGAGCTAGTACGGTGGCGAAGGGCAATACCTGGATCCCACGGTGAATCGCTCGACTCTGAGATATGACGCGTTTTTCGGGCGAAGCAGGTCTGGCTTCGTGGCGATGACTCAGGAGTCGCGCCCATATTTAGGACACCGCAACCGGATTAAGCAGGCCCGGCGGGATGGTGATGGGTGATGGAAATTTTATCGACAATAAGTATAGTGTAGCTGTAGTAGAGTGGCCCGTCTCCGATGAACTGACATGAAACCGGCAGGACACGTCAGTCGTAGAAGCACGTTTTTTAGTTGGGGCTGAAGCAGGGAAGTGTCATTCTCGTAACCAATGTTTTGTCAGCTCTGAATGTTATCTTTGATAAGTTTGTTACACTACTTGCGGTTACGTTTTGGAACGACGGATGCTTTATTTCATTCGGCGGACCGCGAAGGGGAATTCTCACGTACCCATGTCCGAGCCTTTCGCACGCCTGAAACTGTATGTCTCCGACGGATTTCACTATGAACAGGTGTACAAAACGGAGGTCGAACATGCTAGAACATCCGTCGACAGCGAATGTAGCAAGTGTGGTGAGTGACTGAATCAGCCAGGGCGGCTCGGTTGGTTATGAATTAAACGATTGCCGTGAAAGATAGAGAGCCGATAGCGGTGCTGAGAACCGATCGTAAATGTGAGATTCTCGATATTGGGGTCCACGCCGTTGTCGCCAAGGTGGTGGGTGAGAGGCGACGATGGCGAGGATAAAAGATTGGCAGGGAGCCTTTTGTGTCAGGTACCGGTTTATTCCGCGTTGTACGGCTCAGAGGACGCGTGTGTGCCATCACGACATATGAGTCAACACTGTCACGCTGGCTTAGGGGATGACATGGACGAGACGGGTCCGAGCTGGAGCGGAGAGTACTAGACGTAAAGTACGGCCCTCACAAGACAACCGAGATGTCCGTGGATGGCGGCGTCGATAACACGATGTGGATAGAGATTTGCATCGAAGTCGAGGAACGTGCATAGACCGATTGGTCGTACCGAGGTGCCGCGTAAACAAGCGGAAGTATATGGATGGGGGGTGTTGGGGGGGTTGCACATAGCGCGCGGATCGAAGTGGGGGATTTGGATCTGAGATGGGGATCTATTGCGGAACACAGCCGAGCAAGACCCCGGGGAGTGCTGTTGTGTAGGGAGTGAGCAAGGTAAAAAAGGAGGGTAATAATGGCCGAGTCCGTTCTTCAACTCTGCATCTCGTCTCGAACGTTCACTCCCTCTCTCTCTCCAAATGACCACCTCCATCCTCCTTCGCCCACCGCCACTCCCTTCCCCTTCCTCTTCTCTGTCCCCCTCCCCCTCCCCCGTCTCCACTCCACTCCCCGCCCTCCAAGCAGACCTCTCCTCCTCCTCCTCCTCCACTTCCGGCTCATATGTCGACCTTCATCGCGCCTCCTCGGCTCCCTCCACACGTCATATACGCTTCGCCCCCCTCCCAGAACCCGACAGAGAACTTTTCGACCTTCATGACCCCTCGTTCGACGCTCCGCAGTCTGACACGAAGCCCGACACAAAGCCCGCCACACAGCCAATTCCTGCTCCAGATGACTTTCCAGTCCTTTCCCCTTCCGTCTCCCCCGACTCCACCCTCTCTAGCGTACTCTCGACGCCGACCATCCGTCTATCGTCCAATACTCCCTCCAAGAACACCCGGAACTCACACTTGAGGCTTCTCCGTCCCTTTTCTTTCCTCCGTCGCGCCGACTCTTCTTCCACTCACCCTGCGTCTTTGCCTAGTTCATGCAACCCCTCCCTCTCTTCTCTCCCAAGATCCTCCAGCTCCTTACCCAATTCCCCCTCCTTGCAGTCAGCAAAGCTCCCCCGCATATCGACAGAAGACTTATTTTCCTTTAGTCGAATGTCGCGCTTCCGTCCACGCTCCGGATCATCCGGTAGCACTCACCCTCCACGCCCATCTTCCCCCCCGCCTAAACCTTCTAAATTCCTACACCGGTCCGCCTCTACCAGCTCAGCTCCAGCTATGAAACAGGTTGACGGAAAACATGATTGGGGAGAGAGTTCTAGTCAGTCATATGGCACTGCGGCTATAGCAGGATCGGGCTCAAAGAAGCGCCGCCCCTCTTCCTCGGCATCGACACCTGGTGCTGGTGGTGGTCGACATTCCTCTGTCAAGGTGCTCCCAAATTACTCGTCCGTCCGTCCAAGCACCGCACCCGCACAAAGTTCACTTCCCGCACATCCTAAAAAACATGTCAAGATGTTGAATGGCAGAGTGTATGGTGCAAAGAGATATGCCGGTGAGTATATCCGTCTATCTCATTCTTCCAGCAATTCAACATGCTGATTACAGCTCAAACCCTTGCCAACCCTTTTGCCAATATTCGTGATGACCCCGAATTTGTTGAGTGGGGTTACGGTGGAATGGGTAGTGTGCAAGCCTCCGCCGGTATTGCAAATGACATGTGGAAAGGGTTGCAGAGGAACGAACGCGGTGGTGCGTTGTTTGGGGGCTCTTCTCTTGATTCCCCTTCCGCATCAGCTCGTCCAACTGTTGGAGCTGTCACCCCCGGTGGCGGCAGGGGCGGTGGTTCGCCAATTACCCGTCGGAAGATGTCAGTCGATGTCCCCGAGTGTGGCATGGGCAATGTCTCTGCCAGTGCTGGGGTGGACGAGGATGATGGCAGTGGCATGACATGGGTCAAGAAGCGTCGTGCAGAGAAGGAAGCAAAGGCCCGTCTAGAGCAAGAAGCCCAGGAACTTGAAAGGAAGATGCAAGAAAAGAGAAAGAGCAGTGATTCGATGGATGCAAGCATGTACGCATCCACCGCATCCACCACCACTTCCTTGACTGCGTGCACGTCCGTCGCGTCTACGGACCTGACGACACCGACTACGTCTCCCCTTGCGTCCAGATCTCCCAGTGTGATGGATTTGAACTTGACATCGTCACCTTCAGAGCCTTGCAACCTTCATTCCATGCCATCATCAATCGTGACTGGAAAGCAATCTTCAAACGCTGTCACTCCTCACACAGTGCCCGTGTCGAAGGATGAGCATGAGCATCACGTTCTTACAGCCGTCCGGTTATCTCCTAATATCTCAAGTTCGTCCCACAAACACGAGCGGGCGCCTCTGAGTCCGGTGGATACCACAACAAGCACGAATTCATCTGGTGACGAGGAAGAGGAACAAGATGATGACGATGATGATGACGACGACGACGACGACGAACATGAAGCTCAGGTCGGCCCTCCCTCAATGTTAACTACAGCGTATGAACACCTTTTCTACAGGATATCAGCAGGAAGACTGCACTTGGAGCGGGTGTCGAGAAAATCAGTCGACATGTGGATGTCGAAGCGCCGTAGGCATATGCGTCGTCCGCACACGCGTGTTCGCGAATACGTGTGTATGTAAGTTGTCGGAAGGTTGCCTGGGAGAGTGCAGAGCGGAGATTGCGATGCCCCGCTCATCCCTCTTCGAATCATCCCTCCTTAGTCTCCACATATTGTTCATCTCGTCCCCGCATGTTCGAGACCAGGTGCCAAACGAGGTCGTTGATGTGTTTTTCAACGACCATCACATCCCCGCTGTCTTGATGCCACAACACTACATAGGTGTTTTCCGTGTGACCAGCCGGAAAGCATCGCATGTCTCGTCCCTAGCTCCACGCGGAGAGCTACGTTGCATATGCATTCGCCTCGACCACGCTGGTTGTTACTGTTCCCATTCAAAAAAGGCACATCGCGCCCGTCGACTATCATCTACATCTACTTGAAGCCCTCACTTTTCAGTCACTGACACGCACTCCACTTCACTCTGCATTCTCTTCACCTCATATTATCTTATCTTATCGAACGATCCGCTTCTGACTTGCGCCATGGTGTGGCGCGTAGTCCTACTCATTATCCTTGTCTGGTTGAATATTAATGGATGCTTATGCGCCTTGCGCCTGGTGCGTCATCCTCTCTGACAACTATTACGTTGTGGGCTTGCATTCATTGCAAATATACTAGGTCTTTTCTCTTCGCTTATGCGTCTCCGCGCCTTTTTGCCGGTCGTCAGGTCCTGTGCGACCGTCTCATTCGTGCCATCATAACCTAAAGCGCTGCCGAGTGTGCCTAGTTTCTATTTTATCTTTGCATTGTATCGTTTAGCTGGGATCTCTGTATACCTTTTCGTACTGGACCAGATAGACTGTTTGGAGTACGTCCTACTCGATCCGTTTGGGGGTAGAAAGTGATTGAGTGATCGTTCCAAATTACTTTCTTCGGCGTCAATCGGCAGTGACTTTGTTTCCGCCCATGTTTTCCTGTCATGCTATGCTCCACTGATTCTCCTAGAACCTCAAGGCCTCACGGACCAATTCTGCTCACTGACCTTTTGAATCCAAGCCGCTGGACATTTACTCCGCACTGAGATGCATTTTTTCGTCCGCTACTTAGCCAATATATGCCTACATATATAAAAATCGATGACCGACTAGCCCATCACCATGCGGTGACAATGGGTCCGGGAGATAGTGCGAATGAGGGATATTGGCTATACGTGCCCGCACTGGCATGTGCCATGCTCATTGTCCCTCGCTGTGGGGACTCGGACGAAACGTGTTGATAGATAGATTTTGAAAGGGCCCCTGCCAGTGAGCTACTTCTGCGTCGAAATTGATTCGTGGCTCAGATGGGGCGCGATGACGTCGGGAACGCGATCAGTTTATTTATTCTTGGCGTGTGTGGTGATCATGTCCATCTCATCAAGCCCTTTGGGGAGTGAGCGTGTACACGCAACCCGGCTTCCCAAGCGACGAGACGCTTGATCACCAGACTCGGAGGTTGGACGCAGGGAAAAAGCTACGTCGTCGAACGGAAGTGAAAAATGTATGTGTCGATCGCGATCATGATCAGCGTCACGATCAAATCCATTGGGATACTCAACACGACGCAAACGCCAGAGCAAGCTATGGGAACGGCCTGCTGGCATGATTACATTGATCATTAGATGCATGAACGTGCGTGGCATGGCTAACAAGTGTGCCGGCAGGCTGAGAGATTGCGACAAACATCTGTTTCGAAAGGCTTCAGGGGAACAGGTCATTACCGGCGGCCTTGAGAGATCTTGGAAGAAATATGCTGTACCACGACGCAGCCACGACCCACTCTAACAGCCTGAGCACTGGAGTGGCAACGTCAAGAATGGATAGGGTCCTTAGGGGCTGACAGACGTCGATCTAGAGTCACCGCCTCCATCGTTGAAAAAGTAAGCCACCGGCCGCACGTATCACTGTCTGCAGGACGTCTGGACCATGCACAGCATACAATATTCTTTGGCTTCCTGTACCCTGGAAGAACGACATGAGAACTTCGCTTCCCCATAGGGCTGGGTGACCGTGGTCGCCGTCGCGGACGTTCACACACACACACACACATACACACACATGTTGTCTGTGAAAATGAATGTCAGCGCGCGCGGAGACAAAGAGACTCTGCGTCGATGACGCCAAGCCATACCCACAGTGGGATATGTACCACTGGATGTAAGATCTAACGTCAGCATATGTTGATACGCGGGCTCGACTGACCAGCTCTCGAGGCATGTGAACGACGAGCGGATATTGGGGGTAGAAGATCGATGACACACTCTCGGCACTGTTTGATAGCGAAAACGGGCAACGTTACTGTACGGTTTCATTGATCAATGTTAAAACTCCCTGTTACACTAAACTCCCGTAAAGCCATGCATGTGGGGTTGGTGTGTTGCTTTAATGCACACAGGAGATCTAATAGAATGATGAAGCGGTAACATGTATATACTCCATCACTACAGTAGTATGCCACAATCAAGGTGCTGAGGCGACACCGCAGCCGGCGGACGGACAAGCGCGTGCAATCCATTGGCCGAGAAAAGTCTCTCCTAAGATTTATCCCCGGAAGAAGGCACAAAGGCTGCGCCAAGAAACCAAAACAGCCAGCTAGGAACGGCGATATTGCGACCGTGTGCCTTTGTTCCAGCCGGCCACCATTCATCAAAGCGTGGAAAGTTGCCAAGCGATGCGCGAGTCTAATTAGGTGGTTTTAGGGGTCTTCTGGCACTTCCATTCCGTACTGTGATACAGTATGTATGAGTATGACAAAGCAACAAGATGGAGACTGGGTACAAAACGGGCGATAACGTAGGTCAGGAGATGAGTCCGATAAGAAAGAGAGAACATTCTGATTCACGTCACTAGATAAGTTATGATGATTCCAGCAGACAATTTCATATTTCGCGCTGAGCATATTACGACCGTGCGACAGAGTAGAAAACCTCACTGGCTTGACAGGGAAGAGGCCATAGAGACTGAACCCGACACGCGGAGATGAGTTGGTTGGAAGGAACTCTGGAAAGAGCTTTTCAGATATTTAGGACTTCTCAAACATCGGCAGGAGGGCCAGTGGGCGTGAGTGAATACCAATATCCCCAAATCGCCGCGTGCACACCAATCTGGGTTCCAACGCCTTCGAAGCAGATATACGAGGTTGTTGTGATGAAAGTGGTGCCCTAAATGTTAAATGCCGCCGAGAGACGACTGGTCGCATGATAACTTCAAAGTGACGCATTCCACTCCTCGCTTGGCAGACTTGGCACTCGATTCGTATTTGACAAAGACTGGTGGGTAAAGGACCTACGTCACCTCGTCACTCTTGCCTGGCCAGCGTAAGAAAAATGCGCCACTCACAGTAATCCAGGTAGCGTGGATATACTTGGATAGGATAAGATACGCTGCGCGGAGGTCGATCGGATCAGATGTTAGAATGCAGGGCTGTAGGTGCATGGAACGATTTCGACGGTCAATTCTGGGAGAGTTTGCAGCAAGATCGCCGCCTCAACGCGGCTATTTGTGAGCAATGTGGGGCAAAAATTACGAGGTGATGAGACGGTGACCGCGTATCCCCTTCCCTGAGCAGAGCGACACAGGCATGCAGTCTGACGAATGTTCGGCTGAGGATGATAAGCAACACAGCAGTTAACTGAATATTTAGCAACCGGTCGGGTGATAACAGATAAGGCACTTCATGTACCAGCGATGAACCTGGCTTGGCGAGCTTGGAGATTGCAAGGGGAAGGAAGGCGTGGTGTGTCAGGGGCGCTGGCGTTGGGTGAATAGTTTCGGGGATTGGTGGTCCGTTGGAGAGCAAGCTAGCCTTGAAGAACGAAGGAGTATTTCCCTTGAAAGTGGCAGATGTACCGTAGTAATGTTAGCGACTCTGGTGTGCGAGCAGGGGAGAAGGGGGGGACGTATCCTCGGCTCAGTATCACCCCTGTTGGCCTTGGCGACTCTGAAAACCTATGAAAAGAAGCTACCGTAGCGCAACGGGGTAAGAGTCAGGGATGAAGGCGTTGCTCCGCGGTATTTGCCCATTTCCGACCGTCTGACGTTCTCTTTATCGTTCGAGGGTCCTCCCTGATCCTCGCGCCGAAATGATAGTAATACTCCATCCGGTGCATTCCGCTTCCTTGCGGTTCATAATACAGTTGTGTAACGGCATGAAGGGGGCTGCGGCTTATCGTTACCTCAAGGGAAATTACTCTTAATTGTTTCATGTACCTCAATCAACCGATTACCTCTCCCGTGTGGCATGCAATTCTTCGCGGTTGAAGATGGTTGCAATGCGGTAATCAGCACTCCCAATCAATCCTCGAAGTGGGCGGCATGCTATCAGGAAATGCAGCTTCAGATTCTCTCCAACGCGACTCTCTCGAGGAAACCGGTAACACATGTTTGTGATGCCAACCCTGGAAGGGGAGACAGATGCCCTTCAATTGAGACCTTCCGAGGCTCGTGGACAAGCAGGGCGGTGAAAGGGACATCTCCGGTGGAATCGGTACAGGTAAACCTGTATATGAAGCGGCTAGACACGCTGGGAACGCGTGGAACGCATGATGGTTGTGAAGATGGCCGTTGACAGCCGCTTGAAACCTTGATTGATTATGTGTCAACAAGGGATGAGTTACCAAGTCGAGTCATACTTGGTAGATGCTTGTATAACAGTGATAAAATCAACCAGTTTCCATACCGTCCTGTTCCGGCTCCTGAAGCACAATCTGTTCTGGCACACCTCCGTCTTGCCGAACACCTCCCTTTCCTCTGCTGGCTCTCTTTTCGACTTTCTTGGCAAGGCACGGTGCGGGACCACGGACAGCGTTGTCGGTAGTGGTTGATGTTTCGGCTTGACCAACGCGGAAGACGACGTTCATCGTCGACTTGACTCTCGTTCTAAATTCCTCTTGCGGACCATCTTCTACCTCACTTCCACTTTCGGACAACACCTCGTCGTGTACCTCGAGCGAACCCGTAAACACGTCCACATGCACCTCATCTTCTGCCCACGGCAGGATGGGGGGAAGAGACACGGCCAGGAGCGCAAGATGCGGGATGGCGGCACCCATTGCACTCAGTCTGAGCTCTTTGAAGCCGTCGTCGACAAGAAGGGCTTTGCAGCGGTGGAGGTATGCGCCTAATTTGGTCTTTCGAGTGATACAGATGTTGTTCTTGCCCTCATGGTGAGCGGAGCGTGGGCCGGTGGCAGAGGACGCAGAGGCAACGGTCGGGAAGGGACGTGGAGGCGCGAGCTTTCGGATGCGTGGACGGCGACTTGGATTGAGCTGCGTGTCGGGTTTCGATGGTCCTGATTGATCTGCAGACGCGTCGGGAGCACGCGACGTCAGTTGTGCTGTCTCTTTTTCTTTCGGGTTTCTTGCAGCACCCGTGTTTCCCTTTGCTCTTTTTTCGCGACTGCCCCCTCCAGCGTCGGTCTCGTTCTTGCGCTTGTTGCCCATTGAAAAAGGCCCCTCTTTGAGCAAATCGTAGTTTATATCTGATCACATGACCTTTGACCTACCCTCAAGTGGGGAATTCGGATGCAGTCAGAAGTAGAATCATAGGATACAAGGCGTTTCCTTGAATTCCCCCCCTCCCTCTTTCTTCCGGCTTCAGTGTTAAAAGAAAACACAGAAAAATCGCAGAAAAAAAAAGACGATCAGACCCAGTAGCGCACGCCCAGCATGAGTCAAGACACGGCAGAGCAGAACATTCAGATGTGGAAAGTCAAGAAGCTCATCAAGAGCTTGGATTCAGCGAGAGGGTATGTGCTAGCGAACTGCCATCTCTATCGTCACATCGCTGATCGTATGCGCCCGTACCGTTAGAGCTGGGACGTCTATGATCAGTTTGATCATCCCCCCCAAGGTACCTCGATCATATATCGTATCCTTACTCCCATCGGCTCAATATCTACTGCCGCGAAAATAGGACCAGATATCCCGTGCATCCTCTATGCTTACACAAGAGTATGGTACAGCTTCCAACATAAAGTCTCGTGTAAACAGGCTCTCCGTACTTGCTGCTATCACCAGTACCCAGCAACGTCTCAAGCTCTACAATCGTGTGCCCCCGAACGGTCTAGTTCTCTTTGTGGGCACGATCCTTACCGATGAAGGCAAGGAAAAGAAGGTGTCCTTTGACTTCGAACCTCATAAACCAATCAACACGTGTGCCCCTTTCTATGTCCGTCCATCGTTATGCTGCGTACTCATCGGCATTCGTTCTCCTTTCTTCCATCCAGGTCACTCTATCTTTGTGATAATAAATTCCACACTGAGGCTCTGTCGGAGCTTCTTGAATCAGATTCCCGTTTTGGGTTCATTGTGATGGATGGAAATGGGACCTTCTTTGGCACGCTGGCGGGTAACACACGCGAGGTTATCCACAAGTTTACTGTCGATCTCCCCAAGAAACACGGCCGTGGTGGTCAGTCTGCCCTTCGTTTCTCCCGTCTTCGAGACGAGAAGCGGCACAACTACGTTCGCAAGGTTGCCGAACTTGCAGTTCAGCACTTCATTACCAATGACAAAGTCAATGTCAGCGGTCTTGTGCTGGCTGGCAGTGCTGACTTCAAAACAGAGCTCAGCCAGAGTGATATGTTCGACCCACGGTTGGCAGCCAAGGTCATCAAGGTCGTCGATGTTAGCTACGGTGGCGAGAACGGTTTCAACCAGGTGGATAACTCCAACGAAAATCATCATTTCATTGAGGTACTAACGTAATGTCAAGGCTATTGAACTTGCCGCCGAGTCGCTCTCGAACGTCAAGTTTGTGCAGGAGAAGAAGCTCATTCAGAAATACTTTGACGAAATCAGCCAGGATACGAACAAGTACTGCTTCGGTATCGATGATACCCTCCGTGCTCTCGAAGTCGGTGCCGTTGAAACGCTCATTGTCTGGGAGAACCTTGATGTTACACGACATGTTCTGAGAAATGCCGCTGGAGGTAAGACGTGTCCTGGTCCGAGAGTCATCCGCAATTGAATCTAATTTCTGCCTCAGAGGAATCCATCGTCCATGTCAACGGCCAAGAGAAGGATCGCGAGAAATTCCTCGACAAGTCTACCGGTTTGGAGATGGAGCAGGCCACTGAGCCACAATCCCTCCTCGAGTGGTTCGCCGAGAAATATAAGGATTTCGGTACTAACCTCGAGTTCGTCACCAACCGTTCCCAGGAGGGTGCCCAGTTCGTCAAGGGCTTTGGTGGTATTGGAGGCTTGTTGAGATACAAAATCGACATGTCCAACCTCGCGAGCGTGGATGACGATGAGGACGAGTTCTATAGCGACAGCGAAGACATCTGACGGTTTGGTTGGCTCTTCGGAGCCCCGTCGACTAAGGGTACGCTCGGCGGGGCGAAGGGGTGGGGTGGAGATGGTGTGGGTGTGGGTGTGGAGGACGTGTTTTCGTTGTGTGTCGCAACAACTCTTGGTCGTATTTCACTGTGGACGGGGTGTGCATGCGGCACCCAGTGGCCCAGGCAAGGTTGGGTGTCACACATCCATTATTATTTGGAGGTGGGTTCCATGACGCTGTGCTTGTTACATTCATTGACCGACGATTCCAGATGGATAGAGAATATCACTCTGGATAGAGGATGGCGTGAGCTGTCCACGATCTTGTAGTTTTATCACGTTTTGATCAATCCATGCTATCGTTGTTTTTCTCTGTGGTGACAAAGCGGCGCTTTACATGGTGCGTGACGTCACGCTGGCTGTCTGATTGTTGCTTTGGCCACACGGTCAGTGAGACAACTCGGCAACTGCGTGTATTTGTTGAACACTCGAATTTGCTATATCAACCAATACCACAAATCTCCTCAGTCCATACTTGACTCCCCCTACAACCGCGTCCACGCACCCGATCTCTGTAGTACATCACACCATCACCTCGAACATGGCTGGTGCGTGCAGATACCCCTATTCAATCCCCTTCACTTACACAAGGGATTGCAGGTAGGAAGCGAGCTGCAGCCGAAGATACGACCACCGAAAAGCGCGAGACACGCAGTTCAAAGTCGGCCAAGACGGAGGGCGCTAAAACCGCTGGCAGGGCCGCCAAAGGCACAGCACGTCTGAAAGCGCGTCTGATCATCTACCTCGCAATTCCTCTACATCTCACCACCGTTTGGTTGGACAGACATCCATGGCCCAATCCACGTTCAAGTCCCGCGCCATGCCTCTTCATGTGAATATCACCACGACCGCCCCTCCTGAGGGCCAGGAAGCTGTTTCAGCAGATCCTGGTTTTCTGGCAAGCACGACACTTGTCCCGAGCACCTTTTCAACGGGAAGCTTTGGGTGGAAAGGGCACAAACGCCTGGTAGTGGAACTGCCCAAGGCCGAAGGAGAGGGGGAGAAGGTACATGTTACGTTGACGTACGTGCTCCACTTTGCGTTGGCCACGTGGTTTGGATAATTAACCGTCGCGCCCGTGCAGAATCAACGCCACTGTTATTGGCAGCAAAAATGTGAAGGAGGAAGAAGAGCATGAAACCGAAAAGGAAGGCGCAGAAGAACACACTGCTGAAGAGGCGTCTGGCGAAGCAGCTGAACCCAAGCACGGGGAGTCATCCCCAGGGGGCGAGGTGAAGGAAAGCGAGGATCAGCCGGCTGGTGAAGAGCATGCTGAAGAAAGTGCTTCATAATTATCTAATTTCGATCTATCTTTTCTCTTGGTGTCTGTAGTATACGAGCATTCTCTAGCTACTTAGGTATATCGGTTCGTCCAAGCCGAATTTCTCCGAATTGACCTTTCTGCCACAAGCCTGAATCATAGAGTAGTCGACACTTTTGAGCGCTGTGGAATATCGAAAGACCTTCAACTTCAAGTTGACCCAAGCCCTCTACTAGGTGTGTCGGCCTGGGCTTTGCACAGCGAGTGCTAGTCTGGTGACCAGACCATCTAGGCGAGTGCCTGTAGGCGGCTACTAAACACATCCGAGTCTGACCATATGATCTTGAGAATTCACTGATAATCATTGAACCTGGGAAGATACTCAGGGTCCTTGTTACGTTAGGGAGGACAAGTTGAAACTTGAAATTCACTTGTCAGACTCCGAGCCTCGCTGCCTTTGCCAACCGCGGTTGCTAGAACTTGTTTCAACGCGGAACGAGACTCGTGAGTACCAGTATAAAGCTTCATGTCATTCGTCACGAACCAGTGAATTTGAACTGCAGACCATCTCTGGGTATGAAACGACTTTCTCCCTTGGAGAAGGGTGAGTTACCTTTGACAGCGGCTTCCAGTGTCAAGCATCATGGTTCAGCCCCGCGCCGTCGAACTGGTTTATCTTTGATGGCATTGATAAAATACTCCATCCCAATCATCTACCTCGTATACCTGTTGTCTCGCAGGTTTGTGTTTACCGGTCCGCGTGCACCAAGTGTAGATATGAAATACCCTTCGACTTCACCCTTTGCTGCACATGACGATGATCCCGCTTCCGAATTCAAGGACGACGTCTTCCCCCTGCGGCCACAGGATCCATGGGATATCTCCACAGATTTCCCTTACCCACGCACCCTCGAGTATGATGTAGAGAAAGGTACCTGGCTTCGCCTCGATGTCCACCCAATTTCTGGTGACATGGTATTCGATATGGCCGGCAATATATACTGTCTTCCGGCACATTCTTATTCCGAGGCAAACTTGTCGGGCGGGATAAAAACCAAGGCTGTCCCGGTGCTCACTGGAGTCCCGCATGATGCCGACCCCAGTTTCTCTCCCCAAGGCGATCGTTTAGCCTTTAGGAGCGATGCAGGACTCGGAGTTGACAATATTTGGGTCATGCCATGGGCTGCTGGTGGTTGCTCCGAAATGGACGTTCGGTCACCTTCCGCAATGACCGCGGAGGCCATCGCCCAAAGGGAATATGATGCCAAGTTGCTTGCACAAGGGGTTAGAGAGACGGAAAATCGGAGATTAAGGCGACTATCGCAAGAAGGCAGACTAAGGGGTTTGTCCTTGGATAAACACAATCTGACCGGTTCTGACCCGCCCTGCCACGTATTTGCAGCTGTGCGCGTCACTAATGAGACCTATAATTGGGTCTCCGACGCTCGTTGGCACCCTTCGGGTACCAAAGTGATTGCTACGAAATGGTATTACTCCCGGCGTTCACTGGGTGCGGGCGAAGGATGGGAATATGAAGTTCCGACCATCGGTGATTTCAAGCAGCGTCAAGTGGAAGTGAACGCGGGCAGGCGTCTTGTTTCCAGAGTGCTGCCACTAGGTTGGACCAAGGCCGACTACGCCGAACAGCAGATTGGTCACGAACAGTTTTCCTGGTCAGGCAACGATTTTCTCGTATACTCTGGAAACATCAGGGATGTTGAGGGTACTTTTGGGTATTCCAAAGGTATTACATGCGTCCATGGTTTTTCGTCGTTTTTGATCAATGTTCGTTGCGGCAGACGTTCACAAAGGTCTTTATTCAATCTTTGCACGAAACTTGACGTCTGGGGAAGAAGAAGTTCTTGTCGACGCATTTCCCGGAGGTGCTAGCAGACCTACGTTATCCCGCGATGGGCGTACCCTCGCTTTCGTCCGTCGCGTTCGAGACAAAGAAGCACTTGTGCTCAAGTACGTCTCGTGTACGCGCAGGCCCTAAACCCTATCTTATTCATGTCACAGGGATTTACAAACGGGCACGCTCCGCAATATCTGGCATGGGTTGACATACGATCTTTCCACCATTTATGCCCCAATGGGCACTTATCCCTCTTTTGCATTTGATCCCTCCGATGAGGCTATTCTCATCTGGGCCGCAGGTCAGATTTACCACATTCCACTCGCGCTGAACGCATACGGGGACCGCGTGTTGGGTGGCGCACCTCAACCTGTCGGTTTTTGTGCTCATATCGAGATCAAACTTGCGGAGACTCTGAGGGCAACTACAGACGTCAGAGAGCTCGAGGAAGGTGACCAACGTCTTCATGCGTTCACGCAGCTCGCCCTCGATGAGAGGGGCACGCATGCGGTGTTCCAGGCTGCTGGTGTCACGTATGTTCAAGTGTTGGGGTCGACATCCCCGGCACAGCGCGTGCCTGTTGCACATGCAGGAGCAGCCTATTACTCGCCTTCTTTTGTTGGTGGGGACAACAACTTGATCGTTCATGGACGGTGGTCGGACACACATTTCTCATCCTTCGAGATTGCCAATCTGGGCACTGGCAGTGTCTACAAGTTGACTGGTCTTCCAATGGGGCGATACTTAAGTCCCGTCCTTTCAGGTGGAAAGGGAGCAGTCCGCACAATCGCTTTCGTCAAGACGAGCGGTGACCTGCTCACTGGCGATGTTGTTGCTACCGCCCAACCTGGTCTTTGGATTGGCGAGGTCACTCTCCCTGCGCAAACTACATCTTCCAACTCGATTCCTGTGACGAATGTTCGGAAAATCCGCACCACCATCGGTTTCTCCGACAGTGCACTGAAACTCAATTTTATCTCCCCCGACAAACTTGTCATCCACCAATCTGCTCGCGTTTTCGCTGTGGATCTTTCTCGTGGTGCTGACGAATGGGGACGCTATGCTGAAGAGACACTCGCGAATGGTCATTCGACGGATGAGTTGGTGTTTTCGAACACCACCCGTGGTGCAGCGTTCGTGAACTTCCAGCAAGTTTACTACGCCCCCGAGGTGACCTCCTCGGCGGACCTGTGGAGTAAGCCGGGAAAGGCACCAGCGGGGTTAGCAAGGCTTAGCTTGGATGGTGGGCATGATCTAGTTGTGAGTGGTGATGGAAATGTCGTTGGATGGTTCCTCGGTAAGATATAGCCATCAGTTCCGTTTGCGGCGAGGCTGAGTTCGTTGCGACTAGGACCATTCCTGCACACTCTCCCCGTTTCTCGACTTCCGCAATGCTCACATGCTATCAAAGCGGATACCCAGGCATTCGGGGTTGACTGCGTAACTCGATTACTGGACGTCACTGAGGTAGACGTGCGATACGAATCGGAGATTGCAAGACTTCGTCGCGAAGCTCGCGCATTTTCCGGTGTGGATACTGTTGCATTTGTGAATGCGACAATCCTTATAATGGAACATGGCGACGTTCACCAGGACGTGGTCAGTGGTGGAACGGTTATCCTCCGAGATGGGTTCATCGATGCAGTAGGAAAAGATGACGAAGTATCCATTCCAGCTGGAGCTTTGACCATCCAGACCGATGGGGGTGAGTTGCGGGAACGTACCAATACGACGATGGGTGGCTCTCACACGTCGAACTTTACTAGGATACATTATCCCGGGATTCATTGACGCACATGCCCATTGGTCTGGTACGGAGGTCAAATACCCCGCTACCTCGTGGGAGATGGAAACCTTCCTTGCATACGGGGTCACCACGATGCACAAGTGCGTTGTTAGTTGAAGACTCTAGTGTTCCGCTAAGCCCTCTTTTCAGCCCAAGTTTGCACAACTCGCTTGGCTTCATCGAACGTGCCCGCGTTGAGAGTGGTCTCATGATTGGTCCTAGGATTTTCCACACAGGTCAAATCATCTATGGTGCATCCGATTACTCTTACCATCTTGATATTGCAACCACCCGAGAAGCAAAAGAAGCCCTTACTCGCATCAAAGCCGAGGGCGGGCCAGCGAGCTGGTCTTATAAGAATTACAATTTGCCGGCGAGAGCGTCTAGGCAGCGCTTGTTGCTGCAGGCGAGAAAGATGAACATGGCCTGCGCACCCGAGGGTGTGAGTGGGCTATCCCACAAAGTTAAGCACTACGACTAATGCTTCGGATTGATTAGGGTATGAACCTCGATTGGGATTTGACATACATTGTAGATGGTTTGTGGACACGCGAGCTGCAGGATACAATTCTGACGTGCCACACCCAGGAATGACGACTGTCGAGCACAACCTTCCCGTGTCGGTACTCTACGATGATATTCTCACTCTCTATTCTCTGAGTGGAACTGGATCGACACCGACGCACATCGTTGACTATGGAGGACCGATGGGGGAACAGTTGCTCTGGGCGACCACAGATATCCCCAACGATCCAAAGTATGTACCCTCACAGCTTCTCGCATGGATATATCTGAATATAACACGACATGCAGACTCAGACGCTTTACGAGGCACGACATTCTCGAAGGCTTGTCCGAGTCCACGAGCCGGCCCGCAAACTGTTCGTCGTCTTTAAACGTTTGTTGATACTATAGCTCACAGCTTTGTTAGCAATGGCACTTTTCAATGTTTCATCGTCGGTCGCCAAGATGGTTCATCGCGGACTGTCTGCTCACATTGGAGCACATGGGGAACCCCCACTGGGTCTGATGTATCATCAAGAAATGGCGTTTGCAAAGGCTGGAGGGCTGAGCAATTACGAAGTCAATATCACTCTTTCCACGCCTCCGTTCTCATCTTAATCAACTTGTAATCATTTAGGTCATCCGTGCCGCAACTTCCGACGCAGCAACGACCTTTGGTCTTGAAGAGTCCCTCGGCACGGTGTCCCCAGGCAAACTTGCTGACCTCGTAATCTTCCCTGGGGGTTTTGATTTGATTGATGGAGACATCCGTCAGACAAAGGAGACCAGGTTTGTCGTGCGGGGTGGAAGGATATGGGAGGCCAAGACTATGACGGAATTGTGGCCGGTAAAGGGGAGACAACAAACCTTGCCTCCCTTCAATGCTGAGTAGTCTACTACCCGAGATTACTTCCACTCTAGTATAAATTCTTCCAGTGTCGCAGAGAGATTACAGTGCACGGTTGATTACATATCAAACTCGAATTCTGAATCTGAATCATCCTTTCTTGATGGTCCGCGGATATTCTTTGGAGCTTGTGCATTCGTCCTGGTTGCTGCAGATTGCATACGAGAGGACGGATCGTCGTCCTCTTCTTCGTCGGAACTATCAATCCGTTCACTTTGGACAGGATGTTCAGGAGGATCAATAACCCCACACAACATCAGGATTGCCTCGAGTTCTTGTCGGATGAGCGAACGGCGTCAGAGGCAATCAAAACTAGCACACACCTTCAAGACGCCTTTCACGGTCCGCACCCCAAGCTACAAGCTGATTTCTGATTTCCCCTTTGCGATAAATGATAAGCATCGGTATGCGACTGTCAGGTAGATCTGCTATGCATTTATTGCCAATGATGGACACGATCTTGGTTCGCGGATATCGCACAGCTAAATCCCGGACATGATTAAATGTACGATCGCTGCGCGGAATACTACGAGACGGTTAGGATTGGCCGAATATATAACCTGGATTGCTCACCCGTCTTTGTAAAGAAAACATATCACCCCTGTTCCCTTTTCGTCTTCATCGTCCTCCTCGCTGATTTTGCTTGCCTCCGTGACCTCTCTGGTGTAATCCTCTCTCCCGATCGGATACACCCTCCCAAAGCGGGCACGCTTGACTTCCTTGCGTTCCTCTGCTAACCGCTGGCGGCGGAATGCGTCTACTGTTCGCTGGAGGTCTTCGTCTGTGACGTCCTCTTCTAGCTCACGTAGCTCGTCCGCGGTGAGGTCCGCAAGGGCTTCGTGGAGCTGCGGTTCGGGAGGGGGAGATGGGGTGCGCGGGGATGGTTCCCGAGGTGGGAGGATGCCATGCTTGCGGAGTGCGTCGTTGCTGTGGGTGATGAGTGAGTTAATGTCAAGGTCAACCAAGTGGAATGCTCACAATTCTGTGTCTTCGTTTGGGTTGACTGCCATTGCAAATGATGAAGCTGCGCGCCCACAGTGAATCTGTGACTGGCTGAATTAGGAAGGTTGTATTCAGCATATATCTTGACTGCGACGCGGACTTGAATGATCCCCGTTCCACCAAGAGTTCCAGCTCAGAGATGTACTGAAACAAGTGTAGCATCTCCGTCCTATCGCAAACTTGCAGGGCACTCCGATACTCATCGCTTGCTTGATGTCAGTGACGAATATCGGAGCGACACCCGCGACAACGACCAAGGGTCACACCGTCTCCGTCAACGAAACGATCCTCCCGCGCAAGTACCAGGAGGAAATATTTCGCAGGGCGCAGGACCACAACATCATCGCTGCCCTCGACACCGGGAGTGGAAAGACCCTCATCAGCATTCTTCTCATCAAATGGATCGTTTTACAGCCGAGCGCTATCGGCAAAGTCGTTGTATTTCTCGTCCCAAAGGTGGCCCTCGTCGAACAACAGGCAGAATTCATCACGTCTCAGACACCTTTGAGGGTGCGCAAGTTCCACGGAAGCCTCGATTTGGAACTCTCAGATAGGTCGAATTGGAAGAGCTCGTTTGAGAAAGCCGACGTGGTCGTAATGACAGGTGAGCTCACATTAGTTACTGGATCAAAGTGTTACTTCTCAACAATCCCCGTAGCTCAAATATTCCTCAATATCCTCACACATTCCCATTGGAGCATCGACAAAGTGTGCCAGTCTTCTCAATATTTGCTGATGTTCTGCTAATCCGCTGACATCTAGGTCTCGTTGATCATCTTTGATGAGTGTCATCACACGCGCAAGAACCATGCCTACAATGGCATAATGCGCGAATACTTTCAAGTTCATCCCTCTGAGCGCCCAAAGGTATTTGGCATGACGGCGTCGCCTATTTGGAATCCCAAGGATGCGGAAGGGTCCTTGTTGACTCTGGAGAAGAACTTGGATGCCATTGTCATCGCCGTGCGCGATCATGTGTCTGAACTGCTTGAGAACTCGCCGCGGCCTGTAGAAGTACGCACTTTGCACTGTCATCCGAACAAATACTTATTCACTTCCCACAGGTTATCAAGGAATACTCTCCTTCACCTGACAACTACCTCTATCTAAACCCAAGTCTTTGGGATACTCTGTCACTCTTCCAGTTCGACGATGTTGACATATCGTGGGACAAGTTGCATATGAAGTACCATGTCACGCGGAACAGCCTTGGTCCCTACTCCGCGGACTTATTTATATATCACGAAGTTCGTGCGCGAGTCAATCAACTCCTTCTAGAGTTCGATACTCCCGATTATCACTTTGTCAACCCCTTCAGCATCCAAGAAGATGGTATGGACATCGATGATCCTCCCGCATCTCAAAACACACCATCGATCCCTGTTGCTCTTGAGCAGGTTGACTCCATTCTTTCTGATTTCAAGCCCTTTTTTGAAGATCTTTCCACCTCCCCACCTGCCGTGCCAATCCCTGTCCCGCTGGCTTGGTGTACGCCCAAGGTAAAGGCTTTGGCTGAGGTCCTCCTTGCATACCATACCCCTACATTCCACGGCATTGTCTTTGTAGAGCAACGTCAGGTTGCTGCTTGCCTTGCCAAGGTACTCTCCAAGATCCCCGAATTGAGGGGTCGCATCCGGTGTGCAGAGCTTGTCGGACATGGCAGTGGACATAGCACACGGAGTAAGGGAGGCTCCAATGCGAATGCAGCATCAGGGGTGAACGTCAAGGGTATGGGGTTAGCAAGGCAGCAAGACACAGTTAGGTTGTTCCGGAGGCCATACGAGGAAGGTGGTTTGAATTTGCGTGCGTTTCTTCTCTGTACTTGTATAACGTTATTAATCTTCTTTGTTTGTTTGTTTAGTGGTTGCCACATCCGTCGCTGAGGAGGGTTTAGATTTTCCGGTATGTCTACCTGTATCTTCAGCCTTTCGGCGAAACTCTAATGCGATTGGCGTTGGTAGGCCTGTGACCTTGTTATACGCTTCGATCCGCTCCACCATATGGTTGGATATGTCCAATCCAGAGGAAGAGCCCGAACCAAAACCTCTACCTTCGTGATTATGGCACAGGTTGGCCATGCATCTCATCTCGACCGATACAAGGCCTTCCAAGAGATTGAGCCCGAACTCAAGAGAGTCTACCAAGGTCGGGAAAATCCTACCCGTCCTGCTTCGTCAGAATCCTCGTCAGATTCTGAAGAGGGTGAGCTAGAAGAAGACGATCCAGAAGATCTTGCGGCACGTGAACGGTATATCGTTCCATCCACCGGGGCGGTGCTCACCTACGGCTCTGCCATCGGGCTGATCAATTATCTGTGTTCCCTGATTCCCCATGACGCATACACTCCTCCCTCGGTGCCGAAGTATAGCGGTGACTACGCTGCTGTGTTGGAACTCCCATCAAGTCTCCCTCTCCCTGTCGATCATCTCATATATCGAGGGCCCACACGCAACTCGAAACGCGAAGCAAAACGGGCAGTTGCATTCATGGCTGTTAAAGCTCTCCACAAACTTGACGTCTTCGATGATTACCTCCTTCCCTCGACTGGCTCCAAGGGAAAGAGTGATTACGATGCCGATGGTCGCAAGCTTCCCGATGTCTCTGAAATCCCGGATATCATGACCGTCTTTGTACAAGATCCGTGGACGCTGGGTCCAAGACTGCGAATGCATGTCATCTCAATCGATGGAGAAGACTCTGCCGGGCTCGTCACTGGTGCTGAGCTACCGCCATTTGAACTCTCCAGCGAAGGCTACACCATAACCGTGCGTTGTACGGATGAACTTGTGTTTCACCCCGAGGAGGAGTGGGAAACCCTCCGGATGCTTGAGGAATACACCAAGATGGGCATCTGGTTCTGTATCTCCGGACGCCCGATCACGCTGCCTATCACATGCTTCCTTGTTCCCCTCACGGAGCACAATTGCATCGATTTCGAGGCAGTGAAACGTGTCGTTAACGAGCCATACGGCACGTATAACTGGGAAGGAGTTACCGAGAGGGACTTCGGTTCAACAGTGGTGATGAACTGTAATCTCTATGGCCGTGCTCAGACTCTTCACAACATAAGATACGATCTTACCGCATTATCCGTACCACCTCCGGGCTCACGAGAAGCTGGGTATGCAACATATCAAGAGTATTTCGTGCAAAAGTGGACTAGGAAAAGTCGCGAAGCTTTCGTTCCGACTGATTGTCCGCTTATTGAGATCCACAGTCTTCCCCGCGCTCCATCTGGGCTTTATCGTCCGGCGTCCAGACACCAAGATATCGACAAGTACAAACGTCATACTGCACCCGTTGGTTCAATCGTCCCGCAGGGCGCGTGTAGGGTCGTCCATTTTTCCCGGCCGGTCTACCGCGCTTTCCTGTTCCTTCCTCGGATCTGTAGGCGCGCGACGGATGTTTACCGCGCGAGAGAGGAACGTTTCCAGCTTGGATTACCCCCGATCGACGACGACCTTCTTGTCGAGGGATCCACACTCCCCACCACGAATGCGACATGGAACAACCAACGCCTGGAGACATTGGGAGACTCGGTACTCAAGCTCACGTGCACAGTCCATATCATGAACAAGTTTCCCCATCGGCATGAAGGACAGCTTTCTCAACTTCGTCAGAGCAGTATATCAAACCGCACGTTGTTATCCCGTGCCAAAGAAATCGGCCTTGAGCGGTTTCTCTCATCTGAGACTCAAAGCCTACACGCATGGAGGTATACAATACCCGAGGAGTCGGATGTGGTAGATCGCCTAATGCAGGCAAGGCACACGATACGCAGAGAGTATCCCCGTAGAAGCTTGCAGGATTGCATGGAAGCAACTCTTGGAGCAGCATTTTTGACCGGTGGGATTGACATGGCTTTACGGACTGGTGACGCATTGGGGCTATCGATGGGGGGCCCTCTCCCTTGGTCACTCCGCTATTCACGGCCGCCAGAATCATCCCTCATACCGCCAATGTTCGCAGACTTGCAGGCCTCGATAGGGTACGAGTTTCATCGTAGTGAGTTACTCGTCGAGGCGATCACACACCCATCGTTTACAACATCTGCGGGATCATCATATCAGCGTCTGGAGTTCCTTGGTGATGGTAAGCCTCGCTCCTCTGGAACAAATCTCTCAATGCTCACTCAGAATTTAGCTGTAATTGACCTGGTGATAATGCGACACCTTTTCCAACAGTTTCCAGATGCCACATCTGGTCAACTCTCTGCCGCTCGCTCCCGCGCTGTCTGTGGGCCTACCCTGGCATCCGTGGCTGTCAACCGTCTTGCGCTACACAAACATTTGCTTATCAACAATGTCGAGCTTAGTACTGCAATTACTCGACATGTGCCCATCCTCGAGACCCTCTCGCCCGAGGATGCGATTCTTAAGGGATGGAAATACGATCCTCCCAAAGCACTGAGTGACGTGCTGGAGAGTCTCGTTGGCGCTGTCCTCGTTGACAGTGCATACAACTTCGAGAAGACCGCTTCAGTTGTCGAAGTGGCGATGAGTGATGTGTTGGGTGTGCTGACCACCACCCTTCCGAGAGATCCGGTGTCGGAATTGATGGTTTGGGCTGCCATAGGAGGTTGCAAGAGGATTGCGTTTCAGCAAGTACCCCGCAGTCATTCTTTGATAATCACTGACAACCCTTCCTTCATAGAAAAAGCCAGAGCAATGTAGAACTGCGACGAAACGACAGTGTTTCAGTCATTGTTCATGAACAGGTTGTCGCGGGTCCGATTACAGCAAGCAATCTTTCATTGTCAAAAGGTCTTGCCGCTGAACGGGCCCGCGCTATCTTGGGAGACCCAAACCACGAGATGAACCTCGCCAGATTATGTGATTGTCGGAGGTCGGCCGAGGAGCGGATGGACATATGCTCCGAACCTCCTGGTGACCAGACAAGCCAAAAGGTTACGGACGAGACTGAAGAAGGTTTTGCATCAATCGCGCAGCAGAAGCTAGAAGAAGACTATATCCCCCCCGTCGATGCCGTAGAGGACCTGGAGGCCGAGCTCAGCGATGAAATGGTTTTGACCAGCATTTAAAACGTTGTTCTTTGAAGGTGGGCCACTCAGATTTCTTGGGATGAACTGCTGGCGATCCTTTGCTCCACTGCGAATGGTTGTTAGCGGTTGTTTCCATGTTCCTTGCCCCCCTTTTTTTCTATGCATATTCTCAGGGACTCCCAACTCATCATGCGATGGCGACGGGCGTGGACTCTGAGTAGCGCAAATTCGCCCCTGTAGATAACATGCGAACTATATAGCTCTACAACATTGGTTTCTTTGTGTACACTACAAATACCTACTTAGACACAAGCCGTGTACTGCCACAGCTGCACTCGACTGGCTGCCAAACTGTGTCAAACAACATCACCAGTCACAATTACCGTTGAACTCATCTCGTATTCACTTCCTAGCGTGCTACACAACCATGGGAGACGAGTACCCCTCTTTGTTCCGTAGGTCTCAGATGTTGAATATATCCTCGGATATTAACAGAATAATCTAGGCTCGGAACAGATGAGCTTGGTACAGCTTTATATACCAACCGAAGTAGCTCATGATACAGTTGCTGAGCTCGGAGAGCTTGGGAATGTTCAATTCAAGGATGTTCGTGTTGTAACCCTGTTCCCTGTACACCCACTCACGAACTCTTCCGCTAGTTGAACCCGACCGTTAATCCCTTTCAGCGTTCTTTCGTCGGTGAAATCAGGAGATTCGAGGACATGGCCCGTCGTGTTCGTTTGTTCGCCTCCCAGATCGAGAAAGAAAAAGATGTGATACCGATCCGTCCTCTTTACGACTCGGCACCTTTTGTTACTGTGGGGCCAAGCGCAGCCCACAACATCGACGAGCTCGGCGTCACGTTAGCGGAGCATGAGACTAGGGTTTTGCAGATGAACGAGAGTTACAAGCTGCTCAGCGAGCGTACTAAAGAGCTCATTGAGGCGCGCTATGTCTTGAGGGAGACAGCAGGCTTTTTTGACAAGGCGAGTCAATTGGTTGGCAGTCTGCATTACACTTACTCGCCCTCCAGGCCGAAACGCAGCAGACGGACATCAGGACCTCCTTCGATGATAGTTCAGCGCCTCTTCTTCAGCATGATGACCGCGAAAACCAGTATTCGTCGGGAGTTCAGTTTGATTTGGAGTGCGTGTATTTTCTACGTATCTATCTTTTCGCTAAATCCGTGTTCTAGGTTTGTTGCAGGAACTATCGATAGAGCCCGTATCCCAACATTCGAGCGCGTTTTGTGGCGAGTGTTAAGGGGCAACCTTTATATGAACCATACAGACATCGTGGAACCGTTTGTTGATCCTGCGACCGGTTCCGAGACACGCAAGAACGTGTTCATCATCTTCGCGCATGGTGACGCGTTACTCGCAAAGATTCGCAAGGTTGCCGAGTCGATGGGTGCTACTCTGTATCCCATCGATCCCAACGCCGATAAGCGTTCCGACTCCCTTCATGAGGTTACCGCCCGTCTCGAGGATCTTCAGACCATCCTCTACAACACTGGACTCAATAGGCGCACCGAGCTCGTGACAATTGGGCAGAATCTTGCGCGTTGGCAAGATGTTGTCCGGAAGGAAAAGGTCATCTACGAGATGATGAATCTCTTCAACTACGACGTGCGGAGGAAGACATTGGTAGCTGAAGGATGGTGTCCAACAAGAGACATTGCCAGGATACAACTTGCCCTTGGACATGCTACTGTATGCCGTTTGCACGTCATTGTGTGACAGTCAGTCAATACTCTTTATAGGAGGAATCTGGGACCGGTATTGTGCCAATCTTGCACGAGCTCCGCACCAACAAGACACCGCCCACATTCATCAGGACAAATAAATTCACAGAAGGATTCCAGAGTATCATGGACAGTTATGGGATCGCGACCTATCAAGAAGTTAACCCTGGTCTGTTTGCCATTATCACCTTTCCCTTCCTGTTTGCCGTGATGTTTGGTGACATCGGTCACGGTTTGATCATCTTCTTCGCTGCTCTCTACATGATCATGAACGAGAGGAAGTGGGGGAAAGGAGGTCTCGGAGAGGTGAGTGATAGCTTCGAAAAAAACTGTTCCTGACTTACTTTCTCGTTTCAGATTACAGGGCAATTCTTCTTGTAAGTCATTATGGAGCGTCGTGGAGCGGAGCTCGACATGCTAACATCCATCTAGTGGGCGATACATCATTCTCTTGATGGGATTATTCTCGGTCTACACCGGCCTCATGTACAACGATATATTCTCCAAGACCCTTCACATTTGGCACTCTGGATGGGACTTCCCAGAAGGCAATATGACTGTCCTTCATGGTATCTCGAATGGACATGTTTATCCGTTTGGCCTGGACCCAGCCTGGCATGGCGCGGACAACAGCTTGGTATTTACGAATTCGTACAAGATGAAGATGGCGATTGTCCTTGGGGTGATTCACGTATGTGCCCCAGTGGTTTTATTCTACGGCCTAGATTGACACGAATTTTAGATGACGTTTGCGTTGTGCTTGCAACTGCCCAATCACATCAAGTTCAAACGCCCGTTGGATATTTACGCCAATTTCATTCCTCAAATGATCTTCCTTCAGTCAATTTTTGGATACCTAGTCCTCTGCATCCTTTACAAATGGTCGATCGATTGGTCAAGGGAATCGACAGGTCCCCCATCGTTGCTAAACATGCTGATTGGGATGTTCTTATCCCCTGGAACGGTCGATCCGCAAAGTCAGTTATATCCCGGACAAGGGTTTGTGCAAGTTATCTTGCTTCTACTTGCCGTTGTCTGCGTTCCTTGGATGTTATGCATGAAGCCATACTTCCTCTGGAAGGAGATGCAGACAATTCAGGGTCAAGGGTACGTGGGGATTGGTCATCATGACGGACCTCGCGAGAGCTCCGACGAGGCTTTGGAAATTGAGGAAGAAGGTAATGGACGGGTCATCGTCGAAGAAACGGAAGAAGAACACGTAAGATACACGTTCCTCTGTGGGTGTTGTGCTGATAGATCTTGTCGGGGACAGCACGACTTCGGCGAGGTAGTCATTCATCAGATCATCCATACAATTGAATTCTGCCTCGGTTGTATCTCGCATACAGCTTCGTACCTGCGGCTATGGGCACTGTCGTTGGCCCACGCTCAATTATCCGAAGTTCTGTGGGATATGACACTAGGTAGTGTTTTAGGGATGGAAGGGATATTTGGCTTCATCGTGATCGCGTTTACTGTTGTGATGTGGTTCAACCTGACTGTTGGTGTCTTGTGTCTCATGGAGGTGTGTACCTGTCTGGATGAACGTGCGTCGACTCTCTGACCGTGGATCGGTAGGGTCTTTCGGCATTTTTGCATGCTCTTCGGCTGCACTGGGTCGAAGCGAATAGCAAACATTATGAAGGTGGAGGATATGTATGTCATGTTCACCCCTATTTTTGTCATCGACAACGTGTGCTACTCATGCTGATCTATTTCCGAACAGGCTTTCACGCCGCTAAGCTTCGCCAAGTTGGACGAGAAGGAATAGATGTACCTCATGCCAACCTCATGCCATGTTTTTATCTCATAGTAACAGACGTTTTTGAGTACCCACATCTAATAATATGTCCGAGGCTGTTCCACATGCACTGGTTCCGGCATCCTTTTGTTTTCGCTTTTTTCAAACTCCGAATGTGATAGCGATGGCACCGGATATTTATTCGCCGAGTAGCTGTCTATCGTTTTCCTACATCCCCGCTCACTTTTTGTTTCCTCTTTTTTCTCTCTCACATAGAGGTCCGTCGTCGGTTGTACTCCCTCGCTGTTACTCGTCTCTGATCGCTTTTCAGGCATTATAGACTGTAGAGCGTAATAGAGCGTTCCTTGTTTAGCCTTTTCTTGCGTCTTGAACATAGAAGAAATTTTACATTTACCGCTACACGATCCATAGGTATGTCCGTGCGCAGAATGGTTTCCCCCTTCTCATCTTTCTCAGATTTTAGAAATGCCCGCTGTTACTGCAACCGCTCCCGCTGTACCCTCTCCCGCCTCGCTCAAGGGTGTTGTCGACGGTCAAATCGACCTTGCTGCTCTCTTCGTTGCGGACAAAGCCTCCCGTGGCGCCGCCGCCAAGGCTCTCGCTTCTTCTGTCCAGAATAATGGTCCCGCTGCCATTAGCGCAGTCGGTTTTAATGAGGCTGCTTTCAACGCCCTCACTGACAAAAAATCTCCGGCGGCCCGTGAGGGTGCAGCCGATGCTATTGTCGCACTTGCCAAGGCCGGTGCAACAAAGGCCCTCGAGCCCACTTTCATCGATTCGGGCCTTTATGCTGCTCTTATCGAAGGTTTCGCCGACAAAATGCCTGCCGCCCGTAATGCAGCGGTGGAAGCTGTCAAGGAGTTCGCCGCCACCATGAACCCTTGGGCTACTGCCTTCCTTCTTCCCGCTCTCCTTCACCAGATCAAAACGGCCGGCAAATGGCAGGTCAAGACCGGCGCTCTGGTTGTCCTCAACCAGCTTGTTGCCAGTGCTCCGGTTCAGACCGCTCGCCTCATGCCTGATATTATTCCCGTCCTCTCCGAGGTTATCTGGGATACCAAGGCCGACGTGAAGAAAGCGGCTCGTGATTCGCTTGAAAAGGCTTGTGCTTTGATCTCCAACAAGGACATCGAACGCTTTATTCCGGCTCTCATTAAGGCTCTCATTAACCCGGTCGAGGAGGTCACTAAAACCATTCAGCTTCTCTCGGCCACTACATTCGTTTCTGAAGTAGATTCTCCTACTCTCTCTCTTATGGTTCCTCTGTTGTCTCGTGGTCTCAATGAGAAGCTCACCGCCACAAAACGTAAAGTTGCTGTGTACGTTAATCAAACGTGCATGATTGTATCCGAGTTGATCACGCTATCTTTAGCATCGTGGACAACATGTCCAAACTCGTCGACTCTCCAATCACTGTTCGACTTTTCTTACCCAAGCTTCTTCCGGGTCTCATCAAGGTGGAGACCTCGATCGGTGACCCTGAAGCACGTGGCATCATTGGCAAGGCAATTGCCACTCTTCGTCAAGTCGGTGAGGTCCCTGAGGGTGATGGAACCGATCTCCCTCCTTTGAAGTTCGCCGAGCCCTCTCAGTCGACTTCAGCCCTCTCTGCTGTTTACAAGAAGCTCGGCGCGAGCGCCCCTGAGCTCACGGATGCTACTGTCGTATATGTGTCCCACCTTGCCGCAAATTTGGTGAACGCTAAGAACTTTGATACTGCGGAGTGGGGATCCCTTGCTCCCTACCTGTCCTTTGTTGCTCCCTCACCCGATCCTGTTTCTGTTACTACGGAGTGGGTTGTTCGCTCAGCTTCGGGCGATGATGACGATGATGTCTCCGATGATGAAGAGGAAGGCGAAGACTTGTGCAACTGCCAGTTCTCCCTCGCTTACGGTGCTAAGATCCTACTCAACACTGCCACCCTTCGTCTCAAACGCGGCCACCGTTACGGTCTTTGTGGAAAGAACGGTACTGGCAAGTCCACCCTCATGCGAGCCATCACCAACGGCCAGGTAGAAGGCTTCCCCTCCCCCGACGAAGTCCGTACCTTCTATGTTGAGCACGATATCGACGGTAGCCAAGAAGATACCTCTGTCTTGGAATTCATTCTGTCCGATAAGCGTATCCTTACTACTGAAGCCGAGACCATCGCAACTCTCGCCTCTGTCGGCTTCAGCGATGGGCGCCAGGAGCAAGCAATTGGTAGCTTGTCCGGAGGTTGGAAAATGAAGCTTGCCCTGGCTAGAGCAATGCTCTTCAAGGCCGACATTCTGCTCCTCGATGAGCCTACTAACCACTTGGATGTGGTTAACATTGCATGGCTCGAGAAGTATCTCGTCTCGTTGAAACAGTGCACATCGAGTATGTATTTCCTCACCTGAAGTGATATATTCACCAATTCTGTCCACAGTCATCGTGTCGCATGACTCCGGTTTCCTGAACAACACTATCACTGATGTCCTTTACCTCAACCGCTTCAAGGTTCGGAAATACCGTGGCAATCTTGACGCCTTTGTGAAGCAAGTACCGGAGGCCAAGTCGTACTTTACTCTTGAGGCTGCTGAGGACTACAAGTTCAAGCTCCCCGACCCTCCTCTCCTCGATGGTGTCAAGACCAAGGAGAAGAGTTTGGTTAAGATGCGCAAGGTTGGCTTCCAGTATCCCTCGCAACCCGTCCAGCAATTGTACGACATATCACTCCAAGTTTCGCTCTCCTCCCGTGTCGCTGTTCTAGGCCCCAACGGTTCCGGGAAGTCGACGCTGGTCAAACTTCTTACTGGAGAGATGGAGGCCAACAAAGGCGGTGAAATCTGGAAACACCCTAACTTGGTGATCGGTTACGTTGCCCAGCACGCATTCCACCACATCGACCACCATCTCGACAAGACGCCTCTGGAGTACCTGCTTTGGCGTTATCAGACTGGTGAGGACATGGAAGAAATGGGCAAGGCCACTCGTGTAATCAGCGATCTCGAGGCCCAAAAGATGAAGGATGGTGCTCTTTACATCCACGAGGGGCAGAAAAGACAGATCGACGAAATCATTTCCCGCAAGAAACTGAAGCAGTCATACGAGTATGATGTCTCTTTCAAGGGTCTCAGCTCTTCCGAGAACCTTTGGATCTCTCGTGACGAACTCGTCAAGCGAGGCTTCGAGAAGGTCAGTTTTGCTCTGTTCGTGACCTGTTGTGATTTAAACGTGTCTCCCTTTACAGAAAGTCCTGGAGGTCGACACGCGCGAAGCCCAACGCCTTGGTCTGCTTCGCCCTCTCGTTCGTCGTGAGATTGAAAAGCACTTTGCTGACTTTGGTCTGGAGCCCGAGTTTGTGACCCACAACACTATGCGCGGCCTTTCTGGCGGACAGAAGGTCAAGATCGTTCTTGGTGCTGCAACGTGGCGTCGTCCTCATATCATGTGCTTGGATGAGCCCACCAGTACGTTCATTCGTTCTTAAGTAGAAATCTCGTCGTCTGATATCGTATGCAGACTACCTTGATCGCGAGTCACTCGCTGCCTTGATTTCGGCTTTGAAAGTCTTCGAGGGTGGAGTTCTCGTTATCACCCACAACAGAGACTTCTCGGAGTCTCTTTGCACCGAGTAAATGCCACTTTCCATTCCTGGGCATGACATTATCTAATCGACGTTATCCAGGGTCTGGGCCATGCGCGACGGTCGTCTTGAGGCGTCTGGCCACAACTGGGTTGAGGGACAAGGATCCGGCGCTCGAATTGACAAGAAGGGCGGAGAAGAGGATGATCAATATGATGCCATGGGGAACAAGATCGACAGCAAGAAGACCAAGAAACTCACTTCCTCTGAGCTTCGTAAGGTCAGACTTGATGCGAATCCTGTAGGAGTTCATGTTTGCTGACTGCGGATTCGCTTGCACAGGCAAAGAAAGATCGGGTAGCACGCAGAAAGAGAGGCGAAGACACCGACGAGGAGGATCTTTGATTCCTGTTTATATTCCCTTGCATTAGCTATCGCCTTCTACTTGTATCCCTTGTGCTGTTACCATTGGTCTGTTGTTCTTATACCGTGTCACCATTATCCTATAATCCATTTACGACTTCAATGTTGTATGTATTCCTGGTGTAGTGAATCAATTCCAGTGCTCGTGTATGTACTTGGCTCTGTTTGGACAGCGTGAACGCAGCCGCGCAGTGCACAGTAACTCATATCTTTCTTCACGACCACAACATGCCTCTCCTTGATGATCGTGACTATCTGTATTCTAGGGACGTGCGCACGCAGCTTACGCCCAATGACACGCAGCGAACAACTCTCATTGTTGCTGGCTGTTACATCGTCGTAATAGCTATTCTATGGTGAGCGTTCAACTTGCTCTGAACTCGGTTCATTTGACACCTGACAATAAAATTCGAGGCATGTACTCATACTCAGTTGGATAAGTTAGTCCCTCCGTTCTGTATGGCGACCGTAGCTAATTTGGCTGTCTAGTTTATCCCTTCAAGTATGTCGAACGAGCGCTCTCGACCCGAGGGTTTCGTAGACTAACCTATCCCAAAGGCTGCTCACAGTGGGTTTCCACGAGGTAAGCGTCAAGCACCACCACAATGCTGCCCTAAAACGCATTTTTCACAGATGAGCCATGCGATCGCCGGCGTGTTGACCTGTGCGACTATTCACTCCGTGGAACTAGACCGTCAGTGACGCGACGTTTATGTGAGCTGGCCGACGAGTGCTCACCTAGCATGTAGCCGACGAAGGGGGTGAGACTCGAATGTCTGGTGGTATACCCTGGATTACCCTACCTGCGGGATATCTCGGCTCTTCATTTATCGGTGCATGTTTGATTGCATGTGGATTTGATACCAACGCAAGCAAAATCGCGTGTCTCGTCCTTGCCGCATTTTTCCTATTTACACTGTGGTGGGCGCGAAGGAACTGGTTGTATGTTTTCATAACTCTGCGTCCCTTGGACTGTGTCTAGCTGGCCTTTTCTCTAGAACATGGGTTCTTATTCTTGGAATGACTGGCCTGATTGTTCTATTCTGGTTTGTCGGAGGGGGTGTAGCCCTTCGATATTTCGCAAGTGCCTCTCGGTTTCTTTCACGCCAATCCACTCATCATGTTCTCTAGGTCCTCTTCATTGGTGTCATGTCGGATTTGTATGTTCTTTGGGATGTAATTGGTCGGTGCAAGTCGATTTTCCGCTCCAGTGGGTGCTGACAGCCAGCAGACGATACCATCTCGCGCAAAGTGAACAATTCGGACGCGTCTGCATTCGCTCGTATCTGCGGATGTTTTCCATCCCAAGGTCCGTCTTCATGCAAGACTGCCTCGATTGCTATGGTTGATGATGGTCCACAGTTTGGGGCGTTATTTGGCTTTTGATCGCGTTCGTTTTCTTCGCTGCCGGGATCCTCGTTGGGATTGCCGTCTTCAAGGTACATGAATCCAACCTGCGGTTGTAAAGTGACGTTACTCAGTCGCCCATACAGGAATCAGCTGCGTCGCAGAAGGAGCAAGCATCGCACTTCCTCCCCGTTCCGGGATCCAGTGCAGCGACACTGGGGGCCCCGGTGCCAACTTTCCTTGTCGTTGTCGTTACGAGCCTACTCTGGAGGCTTCTTGCTTGATGATGCAGACTGGCATATATTGTTGATACCACCACGTATACTTTGGAGTCTATGTATTGTTCCCCAACCCGTAGTACCCCGTACAGGTACTCGTTCAGAATGATGACCTTGTACTTAATCTGTAAAATTGCCGGGAGAAATATAAAAGTTGGATCTTAGCAAGGCCTCAGGGCTGCCGCTATGCCAGAGGCACTACTAGTCTCCCTTAGGCAGACCAAAGAGTCGGATGAAGACGATCGTTCGCCGGCACCCTCCACTATAGGGCATCGGGGACGAACGGGCGCCCCAAAAGGAACCCACATCATGATTCTGCACAGGAACTTCAGCGCCCAGCACTGCCTTGCATGGCATGTCGCGTCTGTGCATTTCAAGCTGTTCACCACACCGGAGCAAACCCTCCTGTGCGATTCTTTCTGCTGGAAACTCGATAGCTTCTACGAAGAAACATCATGTATCCATCCTCCACGGGCGATGTTTCGCATTGCCCTACACCAAGCATATAAGAACTTGTCGGGTGACTTCCATCGTCACAAAGCAACACTCCATTCACTGGTTTTTCCCCCATCGGCCAGACCTTCTACCCACACGACATGTTCATCTCTCACGCTGACCGTGTCACTAGTCTATTCAATGGCCGTTCCACCAATCTACCTCCATTCCAATCCGCCAAGCAACCCCGCTTTTCACTCGATATGTCAGGCGTAGCAGGTTTGTTGGGCGGAGACGATGCCGTATCCGCTATGACTGCAGTCCACGTCTACGGGAACAGGCGTTGGCTAGGCTGGTACAATACTCCTGGGTCTTTCCAGATAGCCAAGCGATTCAGCTCGTTCGCAAAATCCATGTTTTCACGTGGTATCTCCAACTCTTCTTCAAAGTCCCTCTACATGGACCCCACAGCGTTACGGGAATCGGTCAGTTGCAAGGGACCCAAGTTCCGTGCCGCCCACTCGGGCACTGTCATCGAGAAGACGGGCTACCCGGCCGCGCTCTTCATGAAGGAATGTGCTGCTTGGAATTCGGAGGGAAGAGTGGTACCGGGGAGGAGGACGCAGCCTGTTGGGATAACCATCGCCGACCTCGCTCAGGCCCCTGCCTCCGAGATGCATCCTGCACGCAGCAGTGCCTTCACTCTCCTCGCCGCCAATGTCCCTATTGCTACTAGCATTGGCACATGTGCTCTCTGTGCAGTTTGCGAGGACTGGTATGCGTCGTCGTTGATCCTCGTTGGCATCATTGCAAGCGGTGTATCCTGCCTCGTCATCGGCTCGGCAGACTTCGTGTTCACTCATCCTGAGCCTGCCAAAGGGTCACCTGCTGGTGACGGAATCCTCAGCGCAGACAAGGACATCGTTCTGTTGAGGGGAACAGAAGGTGCCGTGAACTCCATCACACGCGGCCAGTTCTCCCTCCGCTTCTCGAGCGAGGCCCACTACAGTCTCATCCAATGGTGCTCCCTCCTTTTCTTTATCCAATGTATCACCCAGCTCCTCCTCATCCCGCAAGCGTCGTTGTTTGGCCAAGTCATGTTCCTTACCTCACTTGGAGTTTCCGCACTCTACAATGCTTGGCTTTCCTCGTCGGACAAGGACATGATTCACCGGAAACTCTTGTTCGGGAGGGTGCTCGAGAACCCGACATTGACCAAATACACGCTGGGCACCCGTACGGCTGCTGTGGTGTTCGTATTGCTGGTCTTGCAGCTCCAGGATCCGACGAAGCTTCTGGACGAACTGCTCCCCAATGACACCAAGGTGTGGAAGCAATGGAAGACAGTGATCTCGGAGCAGCTCCACAATTGCAGAGACAATTCGTTCTTATCCGAGAGTAAACTCGGAGACGTGGACGGATTCACGCAGCAAGAGCAGGGTCTGTTGAACTTGCTTTACGACGATGCACGGGCGGCGTACAATGGTTACAAGGACTATCTCGGGGTTGAGTCGCTGTGAACGTTTGATTCTTTATTTTCTCTGCACCTTTCTTCGGACTGCCAGTCACTCATCATACGTGTAGCTATTAGTTTGATTTATTCTCAGGTATACCCCATTGAACGGACGATCTTTCTCGCATATTATACCCCATTGATACCTGTAGCCTTGTTTGTGAAATATGGCAGCATCGCTGAGGACCTGCACTGTGATCCGTCGGAAGACAGGATGACTACCTTCTGAATTCTCGTGTAACGGTCTCCTGTTGGCTGATCTAGTACATCACACTTCATTCAGTTTCGACACTGCGTTCAACAGAGTACGTACATCTAGCACAACTTGCAAGAGTTCGTTCCACGCAAATGGCTCAAATTATTCTTCGTCATCCACATGTGCTTATCATATGAATCATCTGAATCACCCACTGCATCTCCATCGTCCTCTGAGTCTACTTCGGGGAGATGCACTCTCCCCCTCCTCTTATAAGTCCACTACAGGAAAATGCACAGACTCCTCCTCCTCCTCTTCCTCCTCTTCTTCTTCTTCCTCCTCCTCCTCCTCCTCCTCCTCCTCGCTGTCATATATCCAGTCCACTTTGGGGGGATACACAATCTTATAGACTATATGAAAACCATCATCACCCCACACCCCAGCCATGTTAAATGTACCAGAACCTGGAGTATCACAATGAATGATGGCCAGACGACCGGGGGAGCCTTGGCGTGTAGAGAGTGCATCACAGAGACAACGACAAGTAATAGCAGGTCCTGACAGATTGGAATCACCTTCCGGCAAAAAAATTAAAAATTCAAGTTCCAATTTCTCCAGCCTCGGTGCCAACATGTGACGTTGACCTTGATCACCGGAAGCAAGTCCACCATGATTCTGTACATCCTCGCCCTCCGAGTCATGAGTGGTGTGATCCGTGAGAGAGAGGACGGAAAGGTCTGGCATGTCGCCTCCAAATAGCCCGATGTGCCGTACATCTTGAAGCTGTTGTAGCATTTGTCTCCAAAAAACTGGTGAAAACAAGGGTCCGACGACCGAAAGGCTCTGAACATTTGACAAGGGTATGGAGGAACAAATGTCGTTTATGATGGTATCCTTGTCGACCATTAGGTGGTCCAATTCAATGCGGAGAGGAATGCCGCGGTGCCATGTTTCGTCCCGTATGGGGATGGAATCATGGATGGAACCACGTTCGTGTGGGCTGAAGGTGACCATAGCACCTCTCTCAGTGGAGCAGACGACCAGTGAACGAATTCTTGGGCTGAAAAGTGCCTGATCTTTGTATCTTTGTGCAAGGAGCGAATGGAGCAGGGTATAATAGTCAAGAGAGGAATCGGGTTCGGAATTGCATTCTAGCCTGACTTGTGTTTCCAGTGGGATGTTTACGCAAGAAAGCAATGTGACGGCCGTCGAAAGTGGAGCGCGGATCCAAAGGCGAGAAAGATGGGTTAAATCGATCTTCCCAAAGGTTTTGCACACCGCGCTCGACAGAAAGCCGGTGGCACTAGGAAGGGCATGATAGAGGTGTAGATGTTTGAGGTCTTGCATATGGCTCAGCGCGGTGAGAAACTCTTCCATGTTTTGCTGAAACCGAACAGGAACATTGACCAGGTGGAGAATTGTCAATGCACTTAGTCTGAATGAATGCAACGGCACCGGACAAGCTACAAGCTTGAGCGTACGGAGGGCTGGAGGGTCTCCATCAAAGAGTAAACAAGGCCATTCCACAGAAGAATCCTCGACCATTATGTTCAGGCCTTGCAAGCGAGGAGTGCGAGAGGAAAGCCTGGAGACAACACACTGGATGAATGGGGCTGGAAGGCGCAAACATAGCTCCTGAATGCGTTCTACATGGTTCATCACCATCCCCACACAGCTCAACCCTGGGGTTTTACGAGGTACGAGGCTGACGCGTATCTTCAATGATGCTTGCTCCGATCTAGCCAGTAGCTGTTCGGTCCAGTGCCGCGACGTGATGAAAAGGTAAGTCCAAAGAGTTGGGCAATTGAGAGCGACATTGCGCCAGTGACGGCAAACATATGAAACGTTGACCCAGCTAGGCACGGATTTTGTGGGACACAAGTGTTGGTAGTGATAGTCCTGAGCCCAATGGATAAATATGTCTTGCAAGGTCTCAGTTGGGAGACGAGAGATGAAAGGATAAGGATTTGTTGAAGTATGGAGATTGGGGTCGTTGGATAGCACCGAGTTCTGTCTCGTGGCATCCATACGGTATGTTGGCACAAATGAAGTCCGCGTCGAATATTGGTCGTTCAAGAAGCAAAAGCAGTTGGAATCTGAGATCTGAGCACTGAGCATCCATGTCAAAATGACACTGAGCAACTTACTGAGGTGTTGGATTGAAGAAGGGGGAACTTGGGGACCGGGCGAACTACGGGCGAACTTGAACAACGGCCTACTCTACATATACAAGTTTTTGGAGCGAGATGATGCAGCGCGGGATGGAGACCTTAAGTCAGACGAGATAGCCCTTTGTGAGGGCGCGGGACCAAGGGATTGATTATTTGTCCCAGCTCTGGGTCGACTGTATATACTGTATCT
>JBBPJQ010000116.1:0-44063 GCA_038088795.1 Boletus rex-veris
GTACTAGCCAGTTCTGGCATAGTCCAGGTGCTGCATGGGAACGGGAAAATGATGGTGGGTGCTATAGTACTGTACCAAGGAATGTCCTTGGCTGGCCGATCCAAGCCATATACTGGTGTGGCTCTCACTCCCTCGGGAGGTTGTTGGATTACGGTAGCGGGCAAGTGGGTCCATTAAGACCAAACACGAGCAAGCTACACTCGGCCTCGTTGATATCTAATCAATGAAATTACACTAGCTATCGAGTAGTAGCGGCCTGTACATTAGGGGATGAATAGTTCTAATACTTACTTTCGACCCCCATCTCGTCTGAGGTCTTCTTCCTGCGCTCTCTGTCTGCTCAACAAGGGTCGTACACTACAGCATATAGTACCCGTTGTGGTCACTACATTTACCAAGAGTCTGTTTGGGTATTGAATGAGTGGCAGTTTATGGACGAACAGCCTTGGAATGGAAGGACGACGGTCGGGGTTGGGGCGGGGCAGGGGCATAGACTGGTCACCAGTCCGTTTATGAGGCAAGAAGCCGGTCTATCAACGGCTTCTTGCCTCTATGATAGACGGACTGTTCACCAGTGCAGGGGAAGCCCACCCCCCTGACGAGATCTCTGGGACAGGGGCGACGATGCCAGTGGACTCGATGGCATGTACAGTGCCTTAGGCTTTCCTTCACACACGGTCTCCGAGTCGCCATCCCATCTGTGTTCTTTCCCTTGGGCGTCCCTCTCGGGCGCGGTCGTATCTAATTAGTGGTATAGCCCTCTCCTTGGTTTTTTACCCGTACGGCCGGTTTTTTTATCTGTCAGTGTTTACTTCATGTACACCACCACCACCACCACAACAACAAGCGTGAGCACATCGCTTTGTCTGAGTGCCAAGTGCCAAGAAGAAGGCAGAGACATGTCACAACGGGTCGGAAGATATGTAGGCTGTACCGAGGGTGCTGGCGAGGCTATGACATTCGTGCCAGAAATGAATGGGCGGGCATGATGACATCAAGAAAGTAACGATGCAACAGGGAACGAGCCTCGAGTGGGACTTCTCCTGATGTCCCTAGCTGTGCCACAGTCTTGATGCGCATCAACTGGTCGTCCGAAGGCAGAGTCAGGTTGGTGAAATGGGACTTTATGAGCGATGCCTCGGAAAGTTAGTTATGAAGTTGGCGAGAGGGCGAGAGCCTCTGGTACCTGAGTAGGACAAGAAACCCCTTGTCTTTGTTGAGTAAATCTATTCACTGTTAACCCACACACATGTTTTCATGAGGCAGGACGTTGGTCCAAGAATAGTTTCGACCATTGGAAACATAGCTTGAGGTGATTAGGAGGACGAGTTGGCAAAAGAACGTGCGTGCACTGGTCTATAAGAAGGAACGTCGAGGTGTGTAAAAAGAGAGCCATGGCATGAACCGCGTCTTATTTGCTTCCTATCCCCACTGCTCTGCTGCACTTGGCGCCGATGACCACGTCGTGGATAACGACTGGTGCGTGCCTACAAGATGGCCAGCGTTAATACTCATAGATCATGATGTACAAGAGCGCTCTCCGCCCATCGAACTCGAAAGTGGCAACAAAACACGGGCGGTGAGCTTCTCAGCGAATGGGGAATATCTAGTGAGTGGTGACGAAAAGAAGGTTCGAGTGTGGCGAGTAGAGGACGGGAAACAAATGGCAACAATGACAGCGGGGCTTGTCAACTGTCTCGCTGTGTCCAAAGACAGTAAATTAATCGCGGCAGGAACCTTCTCCGGCGAAATGATCGTGTGGGATACGTTGCGAGCGTACAAAAGAGTATTCACGCTCGAGGACCACTATGTCATCGGACTCGACTTCTCGCCCGACTCGCCGACTCAACTCCTTACCGCGTCATTCAATTGCACAGCCACCGTTTGGGACATCGTAAATCGCGAACGAGCACTAACACTCCGCTACGACGAGGAGATTGTGGCAGCGAAATACTCGCCACAGGGTGACCGAATCGCAGTAGCAACCGGTAAATTTATCCGGGTCTACGACACGGATGGTGGTCGTTTGCTCGTAGATATCAAAGCAGAAGTAACCCCATGGTACAATACCGGTCTGCTTTGGTCGAATTCGGACCGGTTCTTCATCGTATCTGAAAGCAAAATCAAACAAATCGATGTATCCACCGGGTCAACAGTCTCAGAATGGCCAGTCCCCGATAGCGACGCCTCCACGTGCATTGCCCTGCAGCAGCATGGAGACTTTCTCGCATACTCTACAAACCGCACTGTCACCATTTGGGACACGTATGACACACACACGCAACTCGACCTCATCCAACACTCTCAAATTATACGTTCAATCGCAATCTCACCAGATGACCGGTTTCTCGCAATTGCTGGGGAGCGCGGAAAAATTACCATCAGACGTTTGCCCCGTTCATTGACTGTAAGTATCATATCTCGTTGCATTATGGTACCTGGAAACAACTTTCTTATTGCGATTATCATTATCTTCTTAGGACTTGATCCCTCTGTCTCGTCTACATCCCACTTTCCAGGAACCAGACATTCAGATTCACGATGCGGCTCTCCAGTCATGGAAGCAGGGTCAGCTTGCGAACGCGGAAGCATTATTGACCGCCGCAGCGGCGATGTCCACTTCTATGAACGCGAGCCACCATATACTCGCTAGTCGAGCTCTGATCCGAACACGCTTGGGTGACTGGGACGCAGCGATTGTCGACGCCAAGGAGGTTGGATTCTTTTCTCTCCCATACATCGGCGCTGACACTAATTTACATCCAGTCCATCAAAACAAAGCCCTCCGTCATTGGCTATATTGCAAAGGGTGTGGCGCATGTCGGCAAGGGTGAAAAGCAGGAAGGATATCGGGCATGCGACATCGCGTTTGAGCGCTTTCATTCAAATCACGTTAGCTTTCTCCTTCTGATCAAGGTCTGTATCCCATGTTCTGAGACTTGACTCCTTCTGAACTATTCATATTACCTAGGCTGTCATTGTGTTCATGGCCGGAGAGCACGACGATGCGATATTGCGCTTAGACGATCTCATCGCTACAGTTCGCTCCAACTCGATATGTTATGTAGTACAAGTACGTGCTGCCGCGGGATGAGGGCGAATATTTCTACTGATATTTCCAACAGGCAAAAATGTATCTTCTCCTTGGAAACATGTACATGACGCACAACAACTACGAGGATGCAATACGTTCGTTCGAGCATGCACTAGCCAAAGTGCGACGCCACACAAGTTTACCGCTCTTGGTAGTCTCACTGGTAAGCTCCCCAACTGCTATGTTGGATCATACTGAAGCATTCGTTGTCCCTTACAGATCTCCGGATGGATATTCGATGATCTTGACATCACAATTCGACAGTGCTTGTGTGAAGCCATGTTTACAGCGGGTCACATGAAGGATGCAGGGGAATCTCTTCTCAAGTTGGTGGATATCGTTGAGAAGGAGGCCTATATGATCGGGCCCACCACCGAGTGGATTTGTGGTGAATCTTTCTTGGTACACAATTGTCTGCTGTGCATTTAACCTTTTCTTTCAGATTTCATACAACGCTGTCTCTCTACCCCCGAAAGTGACGGTGATGCAGCCTCGAACACGACTCAATACGGTAACTTGCCGATGCCTCACTCTATCCCCGATTTGTCGACCCACACACCAATTTTGAGAGAGTGGACAAAAGCAAAATTAACTCGCAATGCGTGGCAAGATGCGTTGGTCGCCTCTGCAAGTGTAAGTACCTTCTCCTATTGTCTCTCTCTCTGGCTTGACGTGCCTCGTTTGGAGTTCTTGATTCCAAGATTCGATATTTACAAGACTGTATGTGAACATCTAGAAGCAGCCGACCGCGTACTGGACGCGACCGAGTGCATCCACCAAATGATTAGCGAGTCAACAGTGGGGGCCCACATGCAGGACGAGCAGGCGAAATGGGTTGTAGGTGAGCGATTATGGGTGCATTTCCGCGCAGCGTTCAGATGATGACTGATTCTCTAGACTTCAAGCTCCGCTGTGCTGAAAAGCTAGAACACCTTGGGGATACCGCGATGACTACTCGGGATTATGACGAAGCCATCTCCAAGTACTCTGCTGCGCTGTCCCTGAATCCAGAAGTACCACAAGGTCTCCTCATCAAGCGAAGTAAAGCGTACATAGCAGGGTGTGTGTGTGAACAGGCATTGAATGACGCGGATAAGGTGCGCCCAATAGTTGCACACAAGTCAGTTCCTGATAATGCATCATTATCAGGTGATTATGCTCGATCCGTCATCTCCGTGGGGCTATGAGAGGAAGCATGCCGCTTTACACAAGGCAGGATCTTATGACGATGCTATAGGAACGTTCAAGACCATGCTTTCAAAGATGTCCGAGTCACGTGATTTAGAAGTTCGTGGTGAGTCGACATCATGTATAGAGAGGGTTCAGCCCGATATTCCTTTTCTAGCGTGTTGCCAACAATATGTTGATCCGGCAGAGACGAAGGAGGCCATCCGCGAGGCGATTCAAAATGCTATCCGCGCCTTACCACGGGTCCTGATCAACACAGATTCAGGTCGTCTTCTCGACAAAACCAAGCAAGCATTATCATTCGAATCGCTCCCAGTCTTTAAGGAGCTGATCTCCTCTATGACGACGCACATTGACCATGGCCACATTGAACAAGAGGTTACGGACCACTACCGTTACGCCACGTTTTCACACACGTGGGAAGATAACGAGCCTATGTTCGAAAAAGTCGTACGGATCGTGGTGTACGACCTCGATCAGTATCCCACTCATGACAAGCTCCAAATGTTCTGCAAGATTGTGCGGGACGCCGGTTTCCATTGGGCATGGAGCGATACATGTTGTATCAACAAAGGTGATCATGTCGTGCTCCAGGAGGCTCTAGTTGCCATGTTCAAGTGGTACGAAGGTTCCTCCTTGACAATCGTCTTACTCCGTGGCGTGCGCTCTCCGTCGCGGCGCGGAGATCTTGTAAAGAGCATTTGGAACGCTCGTGCCTGGACATTCCAGGAATACCATGCTTCGAAGGTGGTCCGATTCTACACTGAGGATTGGACTCCGTACTTGAACCTCGATATTTACAACCATAAAGAGTCGCCAGAGATCATCTCGGAGATGCAGGAGGCGACCGGTATCTCCGCACGAGCCTTGATGGCACTCCGACCAGGCCTGGATGATATACGGGAGAAGCTGTGTCTAGCTTCGACACGACAAACGACTCTCGTGGAGGATGCAGCATACTCATTGCTCGGGATATTTGCCATGTCCTTGCCGGTCGTATATGGCGAGGGAGACCAGTCGCTCGGGCGACTGTTGGCGCAACTACTCACGAGTTCGGGAGACACGAGCATCCTCGCATGGACAGGCAGATCCGGAAGCTTCAACACCTGCCTCCCGGAGAAGATTGCCGCGTTCAACAATCCGTCAACAACGCACATTCCGCGGGCTATTTCAGTTATTGATATGGATAGAATCACTGCCGCATTGCGAGCCTCTTCGCTCAGCCTCTCTTCGGCCATGAAGTTGTATGATCGACTCCATGAGCCCCGTGTTCCGTGGTTTACAGGACAACGGATGAGGCTTCCCTGTCTTACTTTCACGCTCGGGCCTGTATCGGCCATTCCGAGCACGTTGGGACGCGTGTTTCACGCAAAGGCAGATGCCCTTGGGACTGTAGAGATTAGGACCCCAGAAGATCTGTCCCGATTGGACTCCCTAACTCTTGTTCATCCCTGGGTTGACTTCCTACTCGACAGACGTCCCATCGGAGGTATTACAAACCTGATTCTTGATGAGGAAGCCCGCCACCAGTCTTCCCCGATAACCAGCCCGTCATCATCCTCTGCTACTTCCAACGTTGCGCCATCGTCCTCTCAAAGGCGAGCATCAATGATGGAACGCATCCGGCGATTCGGATCGTTCAACACACCGTCTCGGGACACTTCGTCCACGGACAAGCGGATACAGGCCCTCCAACTCATGGCTCGGCTCAGACAACCATTTGGCGCATTGTTATTCAAGCAGACTCGGCAAAACGTGGCGGAATATAAGAGAGTCGCTGCGGAGAGCAATATCACTGTTCGGATAAAGGACGAGACGTCGTTGGAGATGCTGATTGATAGTGTGCGGATACTGGATGTGCTTTGATGACTACTGGTCCACTGACTACACGCAACCTCGGTTGCTATCATAATCTGCCGTTCCTTGCAATATTTTTAGCTTTTCTTGTAGGCTGTTAGCGTTACCAACAGTTCTGTATATCAAATGTATTCGTGACACGGTGCACTGTTGGAGAACAGCTCGTCATATTCCTAGTAGATACTACACTTTACGCTACAAGACGACGCTCGTTCACCTTCATTCCTACTCGGTAAGATTCCTTTCCATATATTCCTCACACGCACGTTACTTACAACAGTATAGTTATATTCATTCCTTTAGCCGCTTCCTCCAACATGCACTGCCAGTGGGTGCTCCTGGGAAGTTTTCTAGAATGATCTAAATATGAGCAGGCGCTGAGAACACGGCGCCGCGTGTGGACGATCCGTCCGTTGAGACGGGCAGATAGACCAGATAACCGCTTGTTCATTGACTCCGTTATTTCCATTACACAGTCCCACTGAAGAACGAATCGTCGATAATCGGTCATGGCTGATGTGTGGCGGTGTCCTGGTCAGTGCTGACCGGGACCGTTGAAAGAGTGCAGTCGACGTGTCGACCTCTGAGTCGGCAGCGTGTCGTCTCATTTCCTTCAGACGGACAGTGCCTTGTGAGCGGCAACAGTGACTGCGAACAACCGGCAATGCTACCAGCAAAATATATTCGCTCTGGCAGCGATCCCAGCGGATCTTTTTGTCCAATTTTTCATTGTGACACTGTTAGTCTCAATCCAGTCGGTTAGGGCTGTACTATATAATGGCTAGAACAGAACTGGCCATGATAGACCTTGCACTCGAGGAACTACAACTCGGACAGCATATTAGTGGCAGCATTTTTTCTTTGGCCATCCGTGTGCCACTCAGGAGAGCAACAGTCACCGGAGCTAGCGAGCGATCATTGGTCAACTCTGAAGCGACGCCTCCCAATCGAAGCCTGTCATAACAGCCCAAACACCTTATTTACCCTTTGCGGAGCGCCAGCCCTGTCAGAACAGATTAGTCAAAGGGATGAGTCATCTAGCCTATCTGGCCATCCAATGGATATCCACAGGAACGAACTTCATTCACCTTGCGTTGAGGAACTTGATGTACACACCCATCCCAGTCGGAAAGTCCTTGAGAGTCCTGGCTGCTGTGAACATGGGAAGTGATTGTGTATACCTAGTGACTTCAAAGAATGGTCCTTCAGCAAAGCCCGTTTAGCTCACGGGCGATGGGCAGTTCATCCAAGCCGGCGGAGTCGAGTCCTGGATTACGGGAAGTCGGTCAGCAGTGCAACAGATCGACGCCTACTTGGGAAATCACTGAGAGGCTGTACGATTATTCATGGGGGAAACAGTGGCGCGGAGACAGGGGATTTATGACACAAATGGTGGCACGCCTCAACACTCTGCCTAAGTGAGCACCAGCTGGGCGCACGGATGCTTTCCGGCACAATACGTATGTCTGTCTCGCAGGGATAGCTGGTATCCCACCTACGTGGACGTGGTGGCGGGATGATCATTAAGACTGGCCCTGTCCGCGAGATGGTGTTAAACAGAGTATTGGGTTGTTGCATAAGTCCCTGAAACCAGTCCGATTCATGGCGCTCAATGTCGAACGCGTGTGATCGGCCAACATGTCCGCTTCCTTCACGGAGGAAGGATCCCAGATATGCTCTTGGACACCAACCGAGGTGGTCGGGATTGTGGAAGCGCCAAAAGACACGAGGTGATGGTGGTGTGCATTGACTATATTGAGCCTGAAGGGCGAATGCGATGAGAGAGAAAAGACCACGGACCTAAGATGTTTTGTTAAACCGCTCCCTCTATCGCTATCACGCCGTCGACAATGGCTTATACGTACCAGCGTTCCCCACTGACTGACCTTGAAAACAACAACAAAACACGTGCTGTGGCATTCTCGGCGAACGGAGAGTATCTCACGAGTGGCCACTGTGAGACGGTTCGAGCATGGCGAGTGGAAGATGGCGAACAAATAGCAACGATGGCAGCGAGGCGTTCCAACTGTCTCGCTGTCTCGAAGGACGCCAGATGGATCGCGGCAGGGACAAATGAAGGGGTGTTTGTGTGGGATGCCGAAACATACGAACAAGTCTTCACGCTCGAGGACAAGTACGTCGTCGGGCTTGACTTCTCGCCCGACTCGACAAGGCTCGTCTCGGCATCAGATGACCACACAGCCACCGTGTGGGACATGGCAACTCCGGAACGGATGCTCGTACGCCGCCACGAGGATCCAGTGAGAGCAGCGAAATACGCTCCACAAGGTGATCGAATCGCGACAGCCACCGCCCACTCCGTTCGTGTCTGGGACAGCAACGATGGCCACTTCCTCGTCCACATCCAAGTCAAGGTAACCCCGTCGTTCAACACCGGTCTCCTCTGGTTCAACAACCACCTCGTTGTCTTATCCAACAATCAAATCAAGCAATTCGAAGCATCCACCGGGTCGGCAGTCGTGGAATGGCCGGTTCCTGATGCCAACAACACCTCGAGCATTGTACTACCACAGCATCGCCAGTTCATCACACACTCCACGGGCCGTACTGTCACGTTTTGGGACACGTCGACACATGCCCAGCTTGGCCTCATCCAACACACTGAAGACATATGTTCTGTTGCACTCTCCCCAGATGACCGGTTTCTCGCAATGGGTGGAAGGAGCGGAAAAACTACCATCCAGAGTTTAGACCACATTATTGCAAGTCTCAGGTCTCATGGTATTATGGGCGTATCTGACTCTGGTCATATTTTCACGTAGGATTCGATCCCTCTATCTCGTCTACACCCCACTTTCCACGAACCAGACATTCAGATTGACGACCCTGCCCTTGACTCATGGACGCACGATCAACTAGCAAATGCGGTGGAATTATTAACCGCAGCCATCCCCACTTCCCTTAATGCGAGGCATCATATACTTGCTAGCCGAGCTCTGGTCCTAACACGCTTGGGTGACGCGGACGCAGCGATTATTGATGCCAAAGAGGTTCATCTTCCCTGCCCTCCCTCACATTTACACTGACGCTAATTTACACCAAGTCCATCAAAATACAGCCTTCCGTCATTGGCTATATTGCAAAGAGTGTAGCGCTTGTCAGGAAGGGTAAAAGGCAAAAGGCATATCGGGCATGTGACATTGCGTTCGAACGCTTCCATTCAACTCACGTTAGTTTTATCCTACTGATCAAGGTCTGTGCCCCATGTGCTCAATCTTGATTATTCTTGAGCTCTTAATTGTCCTTAGGCTATCATTGTGTTTATGGCAGGCGAGCACGCCGATGCAATATCTCGCGTAGATGACCTGATCGATTCAGTCCCCTTCAACTCAATATGCTATGTAGTTCAGGCATGTGCATGATACGCTGCCCAACGGCAAATATCATTGACCTTCCAACAGGCACGTATGTATCTTTTCCTCGGAAATTCACAAATGGATAGCGGCAACTATGTGGGGGCAATGAGGTCGTACGAACATGCACAAGCCCGAATTCGATATCACACGAGTCAAGCGCTCTGGGTGGTCTCATTGGTGAGTTTTCCATCTACTATTTTACAACTTACTAGAATTGTTCACGATGCGAGTCAGATATCGGGATGGAAGTTTGATGACCTTGGAATCACCATCCGACAGCGTCTCTGTGAAGTCCTATGTGCAGCCGGTCACACAACCGATGCATGTGAGTCTCTTCTCGACATGGTGAAGGCCTTGGACGAAGCAGTCTACGTGAGCGGACCAATCACCAAGTGGATTTCCGGTGAGCTTACGTCCCCCATTCGTTTTCTCACACTAAGTTCTCTGTAGATTTTACCCATCGATGCCTATCCCTGCCGGAAGGCAACAGCGATACAGCCTCCGAGGCAAGTGGCCGCAATAATTCGCGGAAACGCCATGTGCCCCTCGATTCACCAGCTCCCACACCGCTTTTGAGAGAGTGGGCAAAAGCAACACTAGCAAGTGTTCCGTGGAAGGATGCCCTGGTTGCCGCTGACAGTGTGAGTATTCTCATTTCCTTCGACGTCTTCCGTGGGCCTGAAGCTCTTTGTTGATAGTTCGTGGTTCCCCCGGTTATAATTTATCGGGTCGTGTGTGAACGTCTCGAGACGATGGACCGCATAATGGACGCTAGCGAGTGTTTCCGTCAAATGGTAGATGAACTGGCAGAGCAGGCAACCGCGCATGTGGAGCAAGAAGAATGGGTCCATGGTAAGTGATCTTGCATACTGTCTCGGTAACGTTGTTCACGTGTTTAGACTTCAAACATCGTTGTCTGCAGAAGCTAGCGGCCTTGGGGGACAGCGCGATGAGCACTCAACAGCATGATTTTGCCATCTCTCAGTACTCAGCTGCACTGTCCCTCAATCCGGCCGCACCGCAAGATCTCTTCATCAAGAGAAGCAAGGCTTACGTAGCCAGCGGTTTGTGGAATGATGCTTTAAATGACGCGAACCTGGTGAGCACCGTCTCGGACAAGTTTGATTTTATCGATAGATTATTATTAGGTGACCACGCTTGATCCTTTGTCCCCATGGGGCTACGAGAGAAAACATGCAGCTCTACACGGGGCAGGAGAGTACGCAAATGCGATAAGTGCGTTTGAGGATATGCTCTCCAATATTTCGCATTCGCCTGATCCAGAGATTCGTGGTAAGGGTATTGACATGATGCTGGTGTTCAGCTACTGATCCTGCATTTTAGAACGCCATCGTCAGTATGTAAATCCTGGGGAGACGAAATTGGCGATCCAAAAGGCTGTTCAAGATACCATCCGTGACTCGCCACGCGTGCTTATTGATACGCTCTCCGGCCGGCTTCTCAGTAAATCAGAACAAGCTACTGCATTCGAATCACTCCCGATCTTTAACCAGTTGATCTCCTCTATGACGACATACATCGATCAATCCCGCATCGCGCACGACGTTACTCAGTATTATCGTTATGCCATGTTTTCGCACACATGGGAAATCGATGAACCTTTGTTTGACAAAGTCGTACAGATCGTGGTATATGACCTCGAGGAGTCTCCCACTCATGACAAGCTGAAAATGTTCTGCAAGATCGTGCGGGACGCAGGTTTGCACTGGGCATGGAGCGATACCTGTTGTATCAACCAGGGGGACCACCCGGTGCTCCAAGAAGCCCTGGTTGCCATGTTCAAGTGGTACCAGGGTTCCGCGCTGACCATCATCTTTCTACGTGGCGTTCGCTCTCCATCGCGGTGTGGTGACCTCATGAGGAGCATTTGGAACACCCGTGCCTGGACATTACAAGAATATCATGCTTCGAAAGTGGTCCGGTTCTACAATGAAGATTGGACACCATACCTGAACCTCAACATTCCCAATCACAAGGAGTCACTCTTGATCATCTCGGAGATGGAGGAGGCGACTGGTGTCTCGGCACAAGCCTTGATGAAACTTCGACCAGGCTTATCTGATATCCGGGAGAAGCTTCGTCTGGCTTCAACGCGACGAACAACACGGCTCGAAGATGAAGCGTACTCGTTACTTGGGATATTCTCAATGTCCTTGTCGGTTGTATATGGAGAGGGGGACAAGTCGCTCGCGCGACTTTTGGCGCAACTGCTCACGAGCTCAGGAGATACGAGCATTCTTGCGTGGAGAGGAAGATCTGGCCAGTTCAACAGCTGTCTCCCTGCTGATATCTCTGTGTTCGGGCAGCCGCTGACAAAACACATTCCGCCAGCCATGGAAGAAGCCCAAATTGACGGGATTTCTGCCAAATTCTGGGTCTCTTCACCGAATCACCCCTTGGTCATGAAGCTATATGAGAAACTCCACGAGCTACCCGTGCCGTGGTTCGTAGGGCAACGGATGAAGCTTCCATGCATCATGTTCAAGCTCGGACGGTTACAGGCTTTTAGGAACAGGACGGAACGAGTTTTTCGTACACATATAGATGCGCTTGGGACTGTGGAGGTTAGGACCAGAGAGGATCTCTCTCGACTGAGTTCTCTATATATCATTCACCCTTGGATCGATTTCCTCCTCGACCGAAAGCCTGTCGAGAGTGTAATGGGGCCATTGAACCTTGAACAGAGCACAGACTCCCAATTCTCTATGATTCATAGGCCCCTCGATTCCTCCAATGCCAAATCAACGTCCCGGAGAGCGCAAGCCGCTCGCCTCCTCGCTCGCCTGGGACGCCCGTTTGGTACATCGCCTCGAAACTCGGACGCCGCACCACGCAACTCCTCTTCATCTGTATCGCTGGTGGACAAGCAAACGCAAGCCCTTCGCCTGCTCGCCCGCCTCCAACAGCCATTCGGCGCACTCTTGTTCACCCCAACGCGTCAAAACGTGCACGAATACAGGAGGGTTGCTGCGGACAGCGAGGTCAGGGTCCAGGTGCAAGAAGACATACCGCTGGATATGCTGATAGACGGTGTACGATTGCTGGACGTGTTGTAACAACTGCTACTGGTAGATGCGACGCAAACAGCGCTCTCCTCCCTTTCTGCATTTCCTAACTTCCCTTTCGCTTTTAGACCGTTTCTTTGATGATCATTCGGAACTGTGCATCTCTCAGTGTTGTCGCCCATACGAAGTGCCGTTGTCTAGCTCTCAGGAGTTCCCCTCCCCTTGTCGTTTTCTCGAATCTTCTCATACTTTAATCCTTCAGGGGTTCGCTGTTGTCGACGTCGCCCATGTGTCTTTCTGTCACATTTATTTTCTAGAGATGATTCCTTTCATTATGCAAGCCTCGCGGATTGGCACCTAGATCTCTCTTTACCTGCGACATGGACGTCGCGGTTTGCGCAGGCGTAGACCCTGAGTCATCGGATCCCTGTGACGGATGGTCCAAGCTGGCAGTTCCACGGAGAGCCAGCCTCGCGATGAATCCCTACCGTGCAAAGGGACTGGCAATCAATTCTCCTCACTGTCCGTTTATCATCCAATCCTCCCTGCGGAGGCTGGTGTAAGATTGCGGTTGAGTCTGGGTCCGGCGAGGATGCAAAGTATCGAGGGTCCGATTCACTGGTTGCTAGATTCTATCGGAACAGCGATGCGTTCTGATTGATGATCAACGCACAGATGCTAGCTACGATGGCAATCCGCATAGTACTAGCCGAAACGCGCTAGGCTGAGCTAACCTAGTCTGGTGACCAGACCGTCTCTGTGAGGTTGCCGCGTTGAGAGGCAAACCGTCGATACCAACCGTCGTTCGAGTCTTGGAGCACACTGGGGCAAGATCGTATTCCCTTTTCTGCGTCCATGATCCGAGATGCTACATTACAACACATCGAGTACACGTACATTGTCCAGAATATCAGCCAGCGAGACGCCTCCCTGAAACTGTACCGTAATCAAGCTATCCGCCGCGACCCGCCTGTAGTCCATGGTGCGTCGACCCGTCGATGCCAGTGTTACCAAGAGTGCACCGAAGGGCTGTCGAAGACGGGCAACGAGCCGTCGGGCTTGTGTCTCCTTGTCCATCAGTGTCATACGAATGGGAGCAGGGTGTGACGGCAATTGAGGTTCAGCGAACGACGACGCATCGTCGTCGATTTCCTCGTCATCTATCTCTTCACCGTCTGTGAGTGGGGAGGGGGGCGGCGCAACGTCGTCCTCTATCAGCGCACCACCATGTATATCTTCGCGTTCCAGGACAGTCTCCAACCACGGGTGAATCAAATACAATGTCTTCATCCAAGATAGATCGTGTCTCGTCTTGATTTCTACCATCCCAAAGGCAACAGTGTCTGCGCGATAAACACGGCCTGAACGCGTCCGATAAGGTGTAAGAGGTGGGAGTTGGAAAGCGATGCATGGAAGTTTCATCCGACTCGCTGCAAACCAAGGTGGGGAAAGATCGTTGAGACGTTCGTATAGTCTCAGGGCTGAGTCGAGGTCGAATAAAGAAGAATGTGAGGCGGTGATGTGTCTTTCCATCTCTGCGTCTGAGATGGGTGGCGGGAGATGCAACGTTGCTGGTGCACTGAATACGGTGGTGTGGGCAGGCAGGCAACTATTGAAGCTGCCAGATTCGCCAGTCCAGGCAAGGATGCTCGCATCTCCTGATCCGGTGAGAATGTGTGCCAATAAACGTCCCAGCGAACCTTCCCCTTCACCGTAGATTGCGGGTATACCGGTAACCGAGAAAATGCCCAGCAACGAGTATGCAGCATCTTCTACCAGTGTCGTCTCTCGGGTAGAGGCAAGACATAACTTTTCGCGGATGCTCGTCAAGCCTGGACGAAGCGCCATCAATTGCTGTGCAGACACCCCGGTGGCGTGCTCCATCTCTGAGATGACTTCCGGCGATTCTTTGTGGTTTGGCAATTGTAGATCAAGATAAGGGGTCCAATCCTCGGTGTAGAAGTGGATGATTTTGGAGGCGACATATTCCTGGAGAGTCCAAGCGCGGGTATTCCAAACGCTTCTCACGAGCGCACCTCGCTGCGATGAAGAACGAACGCCACGGAGGAAGACAATCATCATGGCCGAACCCTGGTACCACTTGAACATGGCCACCAGAGCTTCTTGAAGAACGAAGTGATCCGATTTATCAATACAGCATGTATCGCTCCATGCCCAATCGAATCCGGCATCCCGAACGATCTTGCAGAATATTTGTAGCTTGTCGTGGGTCGGAGACTCCTCCAGGTCATACACAGCTATATGGACCACCTGCTGGAACAGCGGTTCGTTGTCCTCCCATCTGTGCGACAGCATGACATAGCGGAAGTACTCTCGCACTTCACACTCGATCCGGATGTAGTCGATGCGTGTCGTTGTGGATGACACAAGCTCTTTGAAAATCGGAAGGGACTCAAACGCAGAAGCTTGCTCGGCCCTATTGTGGAGACGACCCGTGGTTGTGTTGATGAGCACGCGCGGCGAATCATGTAGAGTCTGATGAACAATTTTGCGGATCGTCGCTCGTGTGCTCGATGGGCTTATGTACTGATCACCGTGTTCTGCCAAATAATGTAAACGTCTTTATCATGGTAACAAGGGTACAACTCACGTTGAACATCTGGATCAGGTGACTCCGCCATCTTTGTGAGCATCGTCTCGAACGCATCGGCTGCATTGTCGTAGTCTCCTCCCTTGTGTAGAGCGGCATGTTTCGTCTCGTAGCCCCATGGAGACGACGGATCGAGTGCAATCACCTGATTATGATCTGTCAACAGGATTGACCCGCATGGGTGAAATTGAAGTACCTTGTTTGCATCATCTAGAGCCTCTCTCCATGATCCGGTTGCTAATCGTGCTTTGCTTTGCTTGATGAGGACCGCTTGCGGGGAGGAGAGGATCTGAATGACAGGTTCCTGGAGTGTCGGGTGTAGAGGAGACGATGGGATTGAATCCTATGCGGAACGATGAACAAGAAAGTTACTGAGATACGTCCTAATCCAATGAGACGACGCTTACAATTATACGAGAAACATGTATGATGCTGATTTTTCGGTCCTTTCCACCAAATGCGAGAAATTGGTCGTCGGGAGAGAATGCGATGGAGTGTATGTCTTGAGGATATTGAATGAGACCGAGTTGGGCGTGGGTCGACGTGTCCCAGAGGGTGATAGTACTCTTTGTAGAGTAAGCAATGAATTTCCCATGCTTTGGCAAGGAAATGCACGAGTCGCCGTCGCTGTCGGGGACAAACCATTCTGCGACTGCTGATCCGGTGGCTGCATCGAATTGCTTGATTGTATTATTGGATACGACAAAGAGGTGGTTGTTGAACCAGACGAGACTAGTGTTGTAATACGGGGTAACTTTTACATCAATGTCGACGGGCAAGCGGTCATCGTTGCTGTCCCAGACGCGAACGGATTCCCGAGTAGCTGTCGCGATGCGATCTCCTGTCGGCGAGTATTTCGCTGCGATCACGTACTTGTGGTGGAGTATTTGCACTTGTTTGTTGGATGCGACGTCCCAAACAATGACTTCGTCCGAGAAGTGCGATGCCAAGACAAGTCTCTTTGAGTCGGGGGAGAAATCGATGGCGCGGATGAGGCGGATATCCTTGTGCTTGGAGACTTGCTTGTATGTCTTTGCGTCCCAAATGGAGAGGGCGTCCCAGGATGCCCACGTCCCTGCTGCGATCCACTTGCCATCATTCGACACAGCGAGACACTTGCCGCTCCCTGTGCTCATTGTTCCCATTTGTTTGCCGTCCTCCACTCGCCACACTCGAACATCGCTGTCATGGCCGCTCACGATATACTCGCCGTTCGTTGAGAATGCCACTGCGAAGAACCTGCTACCGATGTCGATTTCGATCGGCTGGGAATGATCTAGTCCAATGCTCAGCATACAGGCAACACCATCTTACCAGTACACACCAGTCATCATCATCGATGGCGCGCATCAAGTGGTTCAATGTAGCCAAGTCGTGGTGACAAATCAACGAACAAATTGTGGTTTGTTGTCCTTTTTCGCACCGTATACGCGGTGCTTTAGAGCTGAATCATTCAAATCGATATCGATAAGGACTACGCACGGTTTACACTTGTTATGAACAAACAATTCATTTCGGGGCCAATAATTTACCCTCCCAGTTCTTCATCGTCAACATTTCATCTCCTTCTCGCGGCATATATACCTCCCCCTGATCCCACCTGGAGAACTTGGATCTGAGCATCCACATTGAACCCAGGGCCACACCCCGTCTGAGTGTGCAGCAACCTGACGAACGCCCTTGTTATCGTCAGGGTCAACGGTGATCAACATTCTCTCCTTTGTCACCGTCTACCGATCGTCTTGGACCTTGGGTCGTAGATGCGATCACAAGTTGTCCCTGGATGGATCTAATCCTCGGTGTGGAGAACCTAGTAACATACATAAAAGTGGCCTGGTGAGTCATTCAAACTCATCGTCAATGAATCAGCCTCCTAACCCTCCTTATACCCCATATTCCTTTGCTAGACCGTCTGAACCTCATCTCCCTACACCAACCGGGCCTTGCTGCACTCTGCTAATCTTCCGCCAAGTTTTCGTTGTTCGTCGAATGGTCCGGAGACTGATCCCAGTCACATGAGCTATCTGGCCAGGTTTCATGTGAGCCGACATCGTTACAATTTGCTCTTTGATGGCACGAGGAATATGTTGATGGTTTCCATTCACTATTTCTCGTCTTCAATCAGACATCAAGTGAACATGGCTTGGTAGAAAGGATGATGGTTTGCCTCTGCCTTCCGACCATGTACAAGCTCAATTAGGAATAGACCGCTCAGAAATTTCCATCCACAAAATGTTAAGTAGTGTCAACGGCGGACCCGCACATGCCCCACTGTCGCAAAAAGTCATTCTTTCCCCCATCCCATCTGCCTCGTCTCCCCAAATATCTCAACACACGCCACCGATACAATCGGGTTCATCCTTCCGGGAATGGGATATGTTGGCACATCCGTGTACGCACGTCGTCATGTAAATCAAGCGCGCTCGTGAAAGCAACACGACGTTGGCATTGTCTCACCAGGAGCAGACCCTAGTCGCTGAACCTGTGTGATAATGATATTGCAGTATCGAAAGAGCGTCATCAACCAACGTCATGAACAGCGAGTGGTAATGTGTCTCATCGGATCCCTGTGACGGACGGTCCAAGCTGGCAGCTCCACGTTGCGGCGGAGAGCTAGCCTCGTGATGAATCCCTACCATGCAAAGCCTGGGACCAATCAACTCTCCTCACTTTCCATTTGCTCTCGTCATCTAATCCTCCCTGTGAGACTAGTGTAAGATTGCAGTTGAGTCCGGGTCCGGCAAGGATGCAAAGTATCGAGCGTCCGATTCATCGTTCACTTCATCCAGGTGCTTGCTAAACTTCACCATCGGAACAGCGATGCGTTCTGATCGACGATCAACGGACAGAAGCTACTGGTACTGTAGCTGCGATAGCAGTCCGTATAGTACTAGCCGAAACGCGCCAGGCTGCGCCATCCGTCGTTCGAGTCTTGGAGCACACTGGGGAAAGCCTTTTCTTCGTCGCGCGTCTAATAATGACGAGCCACTTGTACAAGTTGTGACGGGGTGCGAGTAGATGAACTTGTGAGCGTGAACGTCGAGAACGAAGAAGGACCTCACGTATGTCGTGTCCAAGGATCATCGATTGACCATCGAACAACTGACAGAACAGGTTCAAACGTCGACAACCCAAGCGTTCTATTGCAGCGGGGATAGTTAACATATTCATTCGTGATCCGAGATGCTACATTACAACACATCGAGTACACGTACATTGTCCAGAATATCAGCTAACGAGACGCTGTCCTGAAACTGTACCGTAATCAAGCTGTCCGCCGCGACCCGCTTGTAGTCCATGGTCCGTCGACCCGTCGATGCCAGTGTTACCAAGAGTGCACCGAATGGCTGTCGAAGACGGGCAACGAGTCGTCGGGCTCGCGTCTCCTTGTCTGTTGATGGCATACGAATGGGAGCAGGGTGTGACGGCAATTGAGGTTCAGCGAACGACGATACGTCGTCGTCGGTTTCCTCGTCATCGATCTCTTCGCTGTCTGTGAGTGGGGAGGGGGGCGGCGCAACGTCATCCTCTATGAGCGCACCGCCATGTATATCTTCGCGTTCCAGGACAGTCTCCAACCACGGGTGAATCAGATACAATGTCTTCATCCGAGATAGATCTTATCTCTACGCGATAAACACGGCCTGAACGCGTCCGATAAGGTGTAAGAGGTGGGAGTTGGAAAGCGATGCATGGAAGTTTCATCCGACTCGCTGCGAACCAAGGTGCAGGAAGGTCATTGAGACAGTCGTATAATCTCAGGGCTACATTGAGGTCAGAATTGCAGCGGTTATGTAGCCTCAGGGCTTGGTTGTAAAACGAAGGTTGCAATACCACGATGACTCTTTCCATCTCGGCATCTGGGATGGATCGCGGGAGATGCAACGTTGCTGGTCCATTAAATACAGTGATGTGGGCAGGCAGGCAGGCAACTATTGAAGCTGCCAGATTCGCCAGTCCATGCAAGGATGCTTGCATCTCCTGATCCGGTGAGAATGTGTGCCAATAAGCATCCGAGGGAATCTTCTCCTTCACCATAGATTGCGGGCATACCAGTGACCGAGAAAATGCCCAGTAATGAATAGGCAGTGTCTTCCACAACCGTTGTCTCTCGGGTCGATGCAAGACACAATTTTTCGCAAATGCTCATCAAGCCTGGACGAAGTGCCATTAATTGCTCTGCAGACACCCCAGTGGCTTGCTCCATCTCCGTGATGATCTCTGGCGATTCTTTGTGGTTCGGCAACTGTAATTCCAGATAAGGCGTCCAATCCTCGGTGTAGAAGTGGATGACCTTCGAGGCGACATATTCCTGGAGGGTCCAGGCATGGGTGTTCCAAATGCTCCTCACGAGAGCGCCTTGCTGCGATGAAGAGGAAATACCACGGAGGAAGACGATCATCATGGCAGCACCCTGGTACCACTTGAACATGGCCACCAGGGCTTCTTGGAGAATGAAGTGATCCGACTTATCAATACAGCATGTATCGCTCCATGCCCAATTGAATCCGGCATCCCGAACAATCTTGCAGAACATTTGGAGCTTGTCATGGGTTGGAGACATCTCCAGGTCATATACCGCTATGTGCACCACCTGCTGGAGCAGTGGTTCACCATCTTCCCAGTTGTGTGACAACATCACGTAACGGAAGTACTGTCGCACTTCACACTTGATCCGGACGTAGTCGATGCGTGTAGTCATTGATGATACAAGTTCGTTGAAGATTGGATGGGATTCGAATGCAGATAGCTGTTCGACTCTGTTATGGAGGCGACCGGTAGTTGTGTTGATGAGCACACGTGGCGCATAACGTATAGTTTGTTGGAATATTTTGTAAATCGTCGCTCGTGTGCTCGATGGGCTGATGTACTGGTCACCGTGCCCTGTCAAATAATGTGAGAAAGTCATCTTCATCGGGGTAGTGGGTATACAACTCACGATGAACGTCCGGATCAGGTGACTCCACAATCTTGGTGAGCATTGTATCGAATGCATCGATAGCATTGTTGTAATCCCCTCCTTTGTGTAGAGCTACATGCCTCATCTTGTAGCCCCATGGAGACGATGGATTGAGTGCAATTACCTGATGACATGTCAACAAGATTGGTCTGCACGAGGAAACGATTTACCCGGTTCGCGTCGTCTAAAGCGCGTTTCCACCATCCGGTTGCCAACCATGCCTTGCTTCGCTTAATGAGAATTGCTTGTGGAAAAGACGAAATGAGAGATAATGCCGTCGTATAGTGGGAGATAGCCTCGTCGTATCGCTCGGTGGACACCGCTGTATCTCCGAGACGCTCCAGCGCTTGGAAAGAACGCTGGCTAAAGTCTAACAAAGTGTTGCAGCGAGACACTACGCAGGGATGTGTGGCCACATACCAAGAGCCCAAGTCAGGTGTTCATCATGCAGGTTCATTTCCTCTTCCAGTTCACTCGTCATTTTGTAGAAACACTCCACCACATCCACTATGCAGTCGATCATCATTTCGAGACGTTCACATATGGCACGATAGATTGTGACTCTGGGGAGTTTAAGCTATAAATAAGAGGAGTGTCAGTACATGAGGATCGCCAGAGCGAAGGAAGATACTCGCATTGGAAGCAGCAGCCAAAGCATCCTTCCATTTGTTGATCACCAATGTTGCTTTTGCCCACTCCGTCAGGAGCGGTGTGGGGGAGTGAGAATTGATAGTAACGTGAAGTGCCCGCAAGTCACCATGTCGGGATGCGGTCGAAGCTACATTACCCTCGTTGTCGAGGGTAGAGAGACATTGTTGAGCAATGTCTGTAGATTGGTTTTGAATACACTCAAACAAATAGATAAAGCACAAAACTCACCAGAAACCCACTTAGTGATGGGTACACTTGTATAGACTTTGCGATATGTTACAACCCACCCATTAAGAAACTTACCAATGATATCACGAAGAGGGGAGGCCCAAAGTAGTCCCGCGTTTGGGCACGTGCACGCTCGAACGATTGTATTGCACCCTCGTAGTCACCGCGCTCTATCTGTAAGCTTCCAAAGAGAAGGTGCATATATGCCTAGTGGAACATTCGGTTAGAATATTCGCCACGTGGTATCATGATGTGCACGTGCCTGAACCGTATAACATAATGGATTGCTAGGGATCGTATCGATGAGGTTGTCTACGCGCGAGATCGCATCGGGGTGCTCTCCTGCCATGAACACGATGATGGCCTAAGGGGAATCAGGATTTGAGAGGAAACCGGATCTGAAAAACGCGGACCTTCACGAGGAGGAGAAAGCTGAGATGAGATGAATGAAAGTGCTCAAATGCGATGTCGCAGGTCCGATAAGCCTTGTCCTTTTCACCCTTGCCAACGTGCGCTAGACTTTTTGCAATGAAGCCAGCGACGGACGGCTGAATATTGATCGCCTTGGCAGAAAGTTGCGTCAGCGGCTGCGTAGTGAGCGCAGTGCAATAAATACCATCGTGGCATCGACGAGCGCTGTGTCCCACAGTTGCAACCGAGTTCGAACAAGAGCTCGACTTGCGAGCACATGATGGATTGGATTCTGAGACGTGCTGATTGCTGCGGTCAATAACGCGTCCGCATTTTCTAACTGATCATTCATCCACAAGTCCAGCGCAGCCTCGTCAATCTCGATGTCAGGCTCCTTGAAAGTAGGGTGTAGACGAGACGGTGGGATTGAGTCCTATGCAGAAAGACGATCGGAACAAGAAAGTTGTCCAGGTCCGCCCTAGTCCGACAAGACAAGACACTCAGTGTTGCAACGTAACCTTTTGATACTGATTTTCCCGTCCCTTCCGCCAATTGCGAGAAACCGGTCGTCGGGAGAGAACGCGATGGCATGTATATTTTGGTCGTGTTGGATGAGAGCGAGCTGGGTATGCGTCGACGTGCACCAAGTCGTGAGGGTATTGTTCGTAGAGTAGGCAATGACTTCCCCATGCTTTGGTAGGGCAATACACGAGTAGTAGTTGCTACCGGGGGCTAGCCATTCCGCGACCGCTGATCCGGTAGACACGTCGAATTGCTTGATTTTATTCATGGACACGACAAAGAGGCGGTCGTTGAACCAGAGGCCAGTGCCGTACCACGGGTCTACATGGACTTTGATCTCTACAAGCGAGCGGCCATCGCTGCTGTCCCAGACTCGAACGAAATTCCAGGTCGCTGTCGCAATTTGATCGCCCCGTGGCGAGTATTTCGCTGCCAACACTCGGGCGTCATGGCGGAGTATTTGTACTTGTTTACCATTCGCTACGTCCCAAACGATGGCTGTGCGATTGTCTGACGCCGAGTCGGACGATCTGCGTCGAGTCGAACGAGAAATCGAGCCGTTGATGGTGAAGGCGTCCTCCCTGTCCTTGAAGACCTGCTCGTATGTCTTTGCGTCCCACACAAAGACGTCGCCTGTTTGTGTCCCTGCTGCGATCCTTTTGTTATCCTCCGACACAGCGAGACAGTAGGTGCTCCCCGTGCTCATGCTCGTCATTTGCTTGCCGTCTTCCACCCGCCACACTCGAACCTCCTTGTCGTCGCCGCTCACGATATACTCGCCATTCGCTGAGAATTCCACTGCCCATACCCTGCTACCGATGTTGATTTCGACGGGCTGGGAATGCTCTTGGCAAAGTCACTGGTCAGCACCCAACAACTCGATCTTGTCAGTACGCACCGGTCATCGTCAATAACGGGTTCATCGGCGGTACAATGTAGCTGTGAAAGTCGACAGCCAAGTTGTGGTTTGTTGACCTCGCAGTACCTTGTCCGCGTTTACCTCTTGTTTTTGGCGCTTGCTCGCTCAGCTGTGTCTCATGATCCACACTTCATTGACCCATCAGATCCCCGCAGACGGAAGATCATTCTGGCAACCACAAGTCTCGCTAATAACCCCACGTTTCGGCGGACAGTCAATCCCGTGATGATTCTCACCGACGCCGAGGGACCACCTATCCTCTTTACTCTTCGCTTTCCCACATCACTCCACCCTGCCCACGACATGTCCCTCGAGCTCTCCGTTGAGCCCGCTGGATTATGGTGATCACTCGCAGCGGACTGTCGACACGTGGGACATGCAAGCATGGGCCGAGTACCGAGTCTAAGAATTTTCCAACCGCACCTCTACTTCAAGCTAGCAAGTATAACATTGAGTTTTCTTGTTAGAGCTAGAACACGTGCCGAACTAATAGTAGAGTTAGCGTGTATCTATGCGACGTATCGTAGCGGCGGGAATGTACCTCTCAACAGGTGCGATACGGAGATAGGGACTAAATATAATGAGTCGTCATATGCCAAAGTGAAAGGTATGCTGATGTTGCCGCCCCTCGCTGCCGATGCTCCAACAAACATTGATCGGACGCATAGTCACGATTCCTCTGTGACGAGTGTGCAAGGACGATGGCACTTCAGGTGAGGATATCCTCAGTGGTATGCTGTAAACAAAATGCTGCCAGTGTCGAGGGAGAAAGCTTCGACTAATGTACCAGTGGCTGTGGAGTAAGTGGGCAGCCCAGCAACCAATAATCCCACATTCCGATCAACTCGAGCCACTCATACACCGTACAGTGTACAGATCATCAGCCCCCAAGTACACCGAGTCACAGATGTTGTCTACGTGGGAGCAAAGAGAGGTGGCGGGGAGGATCGATCATCCTTGCTATAATGTTGCGCATTGACACCACTGCCAGTGGCAAGGCCCCGACTGTATTTCCAGTTTTGTAGATGGATGGATCGTTTCATCGACGTCATGTTTAGGTAGCATAAAACATCGATGCATCTCGATATCGGAGGCTATCTCTATCTATGCTTGGCGATACATTAGACGACCTCCGTGCCTAGGTGTAGGCTATATTTCCAATTTCCCCTGTCGTGCATGTGCAACTGTCATGGGGTCGATCCGCGTCGTCCGAACGTGAAACAAATCCGCTCGGCGCACCGCTTACTTGGCAGAACTCATTCTTGTTCCAACGACAGACGGCTGTATCTATGATACAATGACATGGCTAGTGCAGGGCCAATCAGGTAGTAGGCACCACTGAGTCGACCCTACCCACACACTAGTACTACTTGGTCCTTGGCACTACGGTTCTGTCACATTGACAGGCTGGCTGTTTCCTTGTCGAACTAGGATGGGAAATGTGTGGCAATCGTACGATTTTGGAGTAGTGGTCACCGTGCGCGATGTGCATCGCAGCCCGCTACTCGACACTGCCCGCCTGCAGACTGTCGCACTGGCGTCCAGGTGCCGACTTCAAGTTGGATTATATATATACTTTCCCGCTCGTTCTACTCACTTCCCAACGACGATGCGTGGTATGTGTACGCAGTGTTCGGCGCTCAGTCCGCCCGTTCTTCTCAGATTTCGGACGTCAAGCCACTTGGCCATTCCGAATACAGACTTACAACCGCACGAACGAACGAAAGTGGTATAAGCAAATCGCATATCGAGATGAGGGGATGTTAGTACCATGCTAGCAGGGCGAAACGACGGAACGAAAAGGGGTATGCTATATATAAATAACCAGCGACGGGCAGATCTCACGGCCTAAAAGATGCCACCCTTTCCACGACGCTTATTCGCGCGTTTCGAGTGCCCACAGGTGTCGCCAACCTGTGAAGTGGTGTTTGTGGAGCTTGACACGAAGATGTCATTCTGAGCACCTATTATCACATTCATTCATTCGTCAACGGGTCGTTGTCACACGTGAAAAGAGAGGGGGCACGTACCGTCCTGGAAACCACATTTCTCATTGTACCCTGGAGTGTTGTAAAAGTGGCTTATAGGATCGCGCCCTGGGGGATCGATGTTGTTCCCCTCTAATTGATTCCAGATGATTATCTGCTTCGGGCCCTGGACACATTTACTTGCATCGTCTTTGCACCACACTGGCGGCTTCGGGGTTCCAATCGTCTTGGGCGACGACGAATCGGGAATGACTTTGCATTTGGACGGGAACAAGTATATGTTTGGTTGACCGCATTCCTTCGGAACCTGCAGTGCAAACGCTCGATTAGAGGGAGAAACGGATATCAAGAGCACCACTGACCCAGCCCCACTGTCAGTCGCCGAAACGAAATTGTGATCAGCAGTCATATGGAAGAAAATGGGTTCTTACGATGCAGTGGCATCCCCCTTCGGGACAGGGAGGCATACCTGAAGGGACATCGTACGAGGTTACACGTTTCCACGGGGTACTGCACATCTCGTTAGCACACCTTGCAAGAAAGTCAGAAGAAGAACTCACTGGTATCGCACAGTGAATACAACGACGTTATCAGGGGTCACTTTGCTAATGTCTGACTGCAAAAAAATACGTGCGACCGTCATGGAAAGAAGAAGGTATAAAAATGGCAACGAACCTCGTACGATATACCAAAGGCGGTACCAGCAGCCATGGACTGATTCTGGGTATGGACTGATCGAGCAAGCCCCTTCAGATGTCCGCAGAAATGAAGACAAACGTGGATACAAACGCACGGTTTGGATCGGTGATACAATTGGGTTCATTCCAATCGTCGGGATGGGGCCGTCCGTCTCCCCAGTCGCTTAGCTTAGGAGGATTGCCGAATGTGGTGAAAGCACGATTCCCCGCTAGCTCCACGGTGAAGCTTTTGCCAGCCGGACTTGAAATTTCAAACGCATGTTCATAAGGAATTGCATGTGAGCGATGCACAAAAAAGATGAGCGTACAGTTCTAAAAATGCCCCCTCTTTGGGAGGAAAGTTGTCGCACTATCAAGTCGTGATGAACATGAGCATACGAATGTACCTGAAGGAATTGGAATTTACCCCATCGTAACGGTGAATCCAGTAATTATTGCGCGTCATATTGTACAGAGGGTTCACGGGATCATTGTTATTGTAATTGACGACTCCAGGTGTCGTTCCCTGCAGAGCACAATTGATAGTAAGCCATGAAATTATAGTACGAAGAACGGGAAATCACGTTGAGACAGTACATCCCCGAGTTCCATGCAGTTATGTGTGCATGAGCGAGGCCAGCAAGGGCGATAGAGGCCCATATCCCGGCATTGAACGGACGCATGGGCATTGCTCGAATGAAACGAGGGACAAGGATAGATGATTGTTATCAGAGAACCAGCTCAACAGGGGGGAAACGAATGGAGTCTGCGAGTCGAAATGAACGGGAAAGTGATCCTTTGGAACTGTTGCAGTATGTCCATGCCTCTGAGGTTTATATGTCTCGCAGAGGCCGCGAATAACTGATACACTGGCAACCGCTAGATAACATTGCATGTCCTGTCGAGACCGTAGTCACAGTAGCGTTGCCACGAAGTGAGTCGAAGCCTCTGGTCGCAAAAGATTCGCTTAGTGGTGCAAATGCAACGAAGCCTGTCAAGGCACATTTCCCTCGCTGCATGGGGACTCGAAGTATACATCCAATGTTTTAGATGTGCGTGACGTCGAATGCCATCCTGCCAAAGTTGCCTTAGAAATACAGTGTGAGTGATGAGCAATTTGAAGATATGTATGTACCAAACAGGCACTAGTGATTCTAGCATTATTGGGTTTAGTATCCAGGACCATAGATTGGCATGTCCGTGTTGACAGTGCCACCTTTGGTGATCTCTACCGTCCCTGGCGCCGGACTTGCTCAGCGGGGAGAATGTCAATTCGGTAGGCAAAGTCACGATTTGGGTGGCGCTTGTGTTCGGGACGTGACTGAGTCGGGTTCTTCCCAATTCGTACGCGGAGAGCCTTCCAGTGAAGCTCGATTGGCACCCGTCTGAGGCGCGGGTCGTCGTTCTCGGCTAAATAGTCACAACTGTTGCGTTCTGAGACAGGTGAGTGAAGACTGCCGAGTCGGTACTTATGTCGCGCTTTCAAGATCAAGCTGGTGACGTGGCCCTGTTTTGCGCGTGTCACGGTCTGCGTGACGCGGCCCGAGCCTGTTACTCGCAGTATACAGGTACGTTTGCATCCTCGTTTCCAGCTCGCAGAGCAGTATCGACGGAGCGCGGAGCCGATGTCGGCCGTCAATTTGGACACGGGCACTGCGATAAAAAAACAGATCATTTGGGGTCCGGGGTTCGTATCGCCAGGTATCAGTCCGACCACTTCCGACTAGAACGATTGGCTCGAGACTACGGGGAATCACGAGGAGTTGTACTTAGTCTCGAGCCAAACGTCTGGATCTCCCCTTCGGAAACCTCTGAAAACGTCCAGTCAGTGTAGTCACGAGACTACCGGGGAGTAATAGTGTTTCATGATGCTCACCATTGTGACGATCGCGTACTAGGTCGCGAAGTGCGAAACTCGCCCTGAGAGAAAATTTGGCAGAAGACGGTTGACCCCCTTGTTTCAAGTTTTCAGGGACCGAACGAACATGATCGATCTATCATCTGGTCGAAGTCCCCGCTTTGGTATGCCAAAGATGTCGCTTGCGGACAAGACCACATCACATGTTCTATGCAATGGCTTTTGGGGCGGGTTCAGTCTACGACGTAGGGAAACTAGGTATGGACAGAGCGAGAGCGCGGGGGAGGGATGGGTGGGGCAGCTGGAAAAGGTACATACAAGGTCATAGGCCCATATTGTCATCTCTTAGATACACCACTACTCGTACTACAGCTTCCTGTATGGCCAACGATCTGGCCTCTACCGCTTCACCTCGTACTTTTCCCATCCGACCTCGTCGAGCCTGTCTACCTTGCTTAATACCTCTTTCTCGAGACCTTCGAGGTATTCTTCCATCGCTGTAAAGAGATGTGGCATACCTGCGCCAAGAATGCGAACGGCGAGCAAGCCCGCGTTCATGCCTCCATTGATTGCGACCGTCGCCACTGGTATACCACGCTATACAGCAATCGCGGAAGCGCAAAGATACAATGCGTGAGCAAGCTAACCAAAAAAAAAACATAAGGCGTCCTACCGGCATCTGTACAATGCTATGCAACGAATCTACCCCATCCAACGCACTGCCCTTGACGGGGACACCCACTACCGGAACGCTGGTCATCGCCGCGACCATCCCTGGGAGATGCGCCGCCCCGCCTGCGCCAGCCACGATGACCCGTAGCCCGCGCGCCCGCGCACTACGTGCATACGAGACCAACCTGTCCGGCGTACGGTGCGCAGAAACAATTGTGAGCTCATATGGAATGTGAAAGCGGTCAAGGACGCGTGCGGCAGGAAGGAGCGTAGGAAGGTCCGAGTCGGAGCCCATGATAACACCTACAATCGGGTGTGCGCTCGGGCGGCCGCTTCCTGGGACTGGCGAGATTGGAGCATACGTATCAATTTCTGCTTGTGTGCTGGGAACGGGGTGGGCGGATAGGAGTGGGCGAAGGCGAGTGCGCAGGTCAGCATCGGTGTCCGCGACGAGTGTGACATGCCCCATTTTTCGACCCCTCCGACACTCGGATTTACCATAGAGGTGCACGGTGCAGCCGGGAATGGCGAGTGCGGTAGTAGTAAAGGCTTGGATTGGATCCATGGAGGTGGAGCTGCCGGTGATGTTGAGCATCGCCGCGGATGGTACTTTGAGGGTAGTACTTCCGAGCGGCAGCCCGAGGATGGCGCGGAGGTGGTTCTCGTATTGGGAAGCGTAGCAGGCTTCGATGGTGTAGTGTCCCGAGTTATGAGGACGAGGGGCGATTTCGTTAACGTATATTGTGCCTGGGATGATAATGAGTGGATGGATATCCGAGAGGTAGGCGTAAACTTGAGTAGGTACCATCTTGCATGAGGAACATCTCGACACCAAAGACGCCAGCACCTTGAAGTGTTTGAATGGCAGACTCTGCGACGCGCTGTGCGCGGGAAGCTACAAGGGGATCGTGGCTTCGTAGTGGAGCAAAGACGAGATGGCAGATGTTGTCCTTGTGAACGGTCTCGACGGCAGGATAGGAAACCACATCTCCGTCAGTGGTACGTACGACCATGACCGCAATTTCCTTGATAAATGAAACCCATCTTTCGGCGTATATTGGACGATTAGAGAGCGCTTGAAGTGCATTCCCTGCTTGATTGAGCGTCCGAACGACAAAGTTACCTCGCCCGTCGTATGCAAGCGTCCGGCTCTTGAGCATAAAAGGGAGACCGAGCTGAGCGGCGGTAGCTTTGATCGATTCGATCGTCGGTTCAACTTTGACGAACTCTGAGACGGGACAACCGTTGGTGTGCAAGTACGTCTTCTGTTCGAACTTGTCCTGGATGACAGCGATCGTGGAGGGGCTGGGATGAATGACGGCCCTCGTCCCTGGTGTCGACTCGATCTCCTTCAACACAGTCACGTCGACATGCTCAATCTCCACGGTGATGACGTCGACTTTGCACGCGAGTTGTTTGATCTTTTCGGGGTCGGCAAACGAACCATCGACGTGGGTGAGTGCGGGCAAACGGGGTGCGATGATCTGTTTCGCTGGCGCTGATTCACCGACGTCAAGGATAACAACGTCGATATTGAGCAGGGAAGCGGATGCTGCGAGCATGCGGCCGAGCTGGCCGCCGCCTGTTGGATTCAAACATGTCAGATGCCTTCCGAAGCATACGCGAGATGAACGTCATGATCTGCAAGCAGGAGTGAGGCCGTCGTGGAATGACCCTAAACACGAGAAAAGCTCACGCTCACCAAGGACGCCAACGACCTTGCTGCTCATCGTCGTGATGGTGCGGAACAGATCAGACTCGTCGCCGTTGTCTCTTACCGGAGTGATTATGTAATAACGTGCAAAGCGGGGGAACGATGATTCCTCTTTGCCACTTCCGAGTGGCAAGTGCGTCCCTCTTGCTGTCCAATCCGGAGACTCTTTCAACTTCTCGGTCCGTGACTGTGTCGAGTGTTAGCATACATGATGCTCCCTAGACATGTTCGGTTGTTGTACTTCAATCTTGCAGGGAGAACTTGTCGGTGTCATCCTCTCCAGTAGTTAGTATCCCCCTGCCACCCCAGTTATCTTCTGCGCTACTCCTCACTGATCATCAGAACATTGTACGCGTTCTGAGAGATCTGTTATCTGGTCCTTGCCTCCCTCATCAATGGCTCTCGCTTCCTGCTCGCTCTCTTTATCGCTGGCTTCTCAATGTTCTCCGGCGACGCCGTCCCAACGTTCCTTTCTGTTCTTTTTACGCACGCCCACACTAACGAGCAGAGTTCTTTCGCGCGCGCGAATGACCGAGCTGATCAGATTGCTAGGCAGGCTCAGGACTCAATCCCATTCCCGACTTTCGCTTTGGATGACTTCACTCCTTATTCTGACACCTTAGGTTTTATTGAACACAATCTTCCTCACGTTGTCTCCTATCTGTACGCTCATTTTGATTTTCACAGGCACGACTTCACACCACGTCGTACCCTCATGAAACATTTGTACCACCCCGCCCCTCCCTCCCCTTACCGATATACTCGTGCTACTTCAGTGTACTCCGCCCTGGTCCAATTGTACGCCGGTCGCTCTATGCAGCTTGATTGCGCTACTCTCCGGAGCGTTCGGCTACGGAGTGTTCGATCTTTGTGTCGCTACGAGTGCTCTTCCCTGGAATCCGTTCATCACAGTACCTACCATTCCGTCTTCGACGCCTTCATGCACTGCATACCTGGGCCGTCAGTTGGGTATGTTGTTGCACGAGCTCTCCATCGTTCTCGCTGGTCGTCTCTGGCCTCGGTACATTCGAGATCGTACGACTCAAACAGTTCATACATTTCGGTCGCGCCTGCCTTAGCTTCCTCCTCGTCTCATTGATTTGCTCCATTTATCTTGTTGAATGTGTTCTCAAGTAGGTTTCTTCCTTTTGTCTTTGTCTTTTTTCTTCAAAGAGTCGACGAGGTATTTACATTTGTTTATACCTAAGCTGTTCCAGAGCGACTACCAATTTTAATCCACTTCCGTTTCTTGCTTGGCAGAAGAACCACGACAATGTGTATCGAGGGTCCATGCGTATGCGATCAAGTATCAAGCAAGCAGATGTAAATTTTACCACATCCCACTTTTAGTTTTTTACACTCTGGCAAGGCTGATCAGGCGTGGACAGTCATAAAAACAGGTTCATGACCCCTTCTTAGAAAAAAATGTAGGGATGATCATGCTTCTGTCCTATTTTGATCTCGTGTTCCCACAGTTCGTGCATTGCCCCGCACCCCTGGCCTCATTCCCACCCTGGATTTGGAACATTTCAGCAGAGCAGGCGCGACCGCACGGGTGCAATATGCTTTCCACCACCTGACAGTCTTCTACACGACGTTCTGGCATGCGGCCAGATGCTCTCGAAATGTATGCCCTCCCTTCAATAACATCCATGTCCGTTCTGCGTGTCATCTCTTCCCTCGTTATTCCAAGTTTGTCTGAGTATCATCCATCTTTACAGCTCTGTCACCATGTGTGAAGAATCGCTACGTCATTCCCTCGGAGTGGGAGAAATATTCGTTGAAGATATTCCATCACAGCACGTGAAATCTGGGCTTTTCTGGCTAATCTCTATGATCGAAGTGACATTTCTCTCCAATTCACCATCTAAATCGAACATCTGGTTCGAGGTTCCCTTCTGTCGCCCGGATTCTGGTAACGGCATTAGTCTTGAATTCTTGCCGTATAAAATATGCTCAGCAGAAACTTTCAATGGTTGCCCCGGCCAATGGGACGGTATCACATGAAAGCAGGTGTCAACGTAGCGGAGATTACCAACAAAACCATACAAAAATACATGACATACGGGATGATCTGAGAAACTGGTCCAGATCCTGTCATAAATACCTGGCACTGTGAATAGGTCGGTCAACAATCGCTTGTGTTCCACTCACTGGTTCCCGTTGCCGACGATGCTGCAGACAAGCGTGTCGTTTCTAGTTTTCTTGTCAGTCTTGGGTCGTGTAGTGGCTGGCACTGTGCAGGTGCGCACAGCGCCGATGGTCACCCTCGACAATGCAACCGTGACTGGCGTCACCTCGGGATCTACCAACCAGTTCCTAGGCATCCCGTTCGCACAACCCCCGTACGTCGATTGATTCAAACTTACCCAAGGCCCTTTTGCATACTGAGCATCTAACTGTCCTGATTTCTCAATTTCCCCCTCCTCGCTCCCTTGAATCAGGACAGGAAATTTGCGCTTCCAGCTACCCAAGATGCTGCCACGATACAATACTAGCTTCCCTGCAACGGCATATGGTCCCGCGTGTCCTCAACAGGCAACCGCGCTCCCGCTGCCGTCTGGTCTCCCGGCTGAGGCAGTCGACTATTTAACCAACTCGGTCTACAACCTTGTCATCTCTTCTGCAGAGGACTGTGCGTATGAGACCTAGTGACATCTGATACCCCTTCGAGCCCGAGGCTGAGCAAGATCACTGACACAGGTCTGACGTTGAACGTGGTCACCCCGAGCAACGCGACCCCCGCCTCCAAGTTACCTGTGGTGGTTGTGAGTAACCTGTACCAATCATCGATCATCACCACCGCTAATAAATAATCCGTCAAAAGTGGATCTTTGGAGGTGGATTCGAAATTGGTGGTACGAACATGTACGTCCTGGCGTTTGGTGTCACGCGCCGTCCCATTGTCTTGATACCCGACTATATGACCGCAGTTACGACGGTAGCATCATTGTGGAAAAGGCGATCTCGCTCGGCGTCCCTGCTATATACGTCAGCATGAATTATCGGTAAGTACTTGTAGACACAGATATCGTGAAAGTGAATGTCGACCACGAGGGATCTTGGTCTGAAGCCTAAACGGTGAGCGTTCAAATCAGTCGGAATACTTCCGTTCTGCTTACCGATCGCCTTGTGATTAGCGTTTGGATTCCTGGCGAGCCAAGAAGTCAAGGATGCCGGCGTCGGAAATCTGGGTCTCCAAGACCGTATGTGTCCCTCCACCCGCGCGTCTTCGCACGTCTCCTGATATATCCACGAATTAGAACGCCTAGCTCTCCAATGGGTACAAAAATATATCAGCGCGTTCGGAGGAGACCCTTCCAAAGTTACCATGTAAGAACATCCTCTCGTACTTGTGCCTTGCTTACCATGCTGACAAAGATGCTGCCATGACATCCAGCTGGGGCGAGAGCGCTGGCTCTATTTCCGTTGCTTTGCACATGGTGACCGATGGAGGAAATCCCGACGGTCTTTTCCGAGCTGCGTTCATGGAAAGCGGTTCTCCCATACCCGTGGGCGACATCACCCATGGACAGCCATACTATGATGCCCTGGTTGCGGAGACGGGGTGTTCTAATGCGACGGACACGTTGCAGTGTTTGCGCGAGGTAACATACGAGACATTGTTATCTGCGGTGAATCAGTCACCCGAGATATTTGCTTACCAGGTACGTTTCTCCAGCGGAGTAGAGGTTCAGATTTTCTCCGGGTAACCAATGCCTCCGATGTATCCATGCACGGTTTAAAAGTCGCTCGTCTTGGCGTGGTTACCTCGTGTGGACGGGGTGTTTTTGACGGCAGACCCACAATACTTGGTCCAACAAGGATCTGTTGCAGACGTACCGTTCATCAACGGTATGTCGGAATTCGCCTTGCTTCTTTCTCGCATCGTCTGCTAAACTACGAACGCGTGGTTCACAGGGGATTGTGATGACGAAGGGACACTGTTTTCCTTGTCGACCCTCAATATCACGTAAGCCGCATTCATGCGAACCCAGAGCCGAATCAACCACCCTTACCATTAGTAGGACGGACGCACAACTCGAACAATACCTCCACACATACTGGATGCCGAATGCATCTACCACCACGATCGCGCAATTGATGACGTATTACCCCTCGGATCCTTCTCAAGGATCGCCTTTCGACACTGGCGATCTGAACGCACTTAGTCCACAATTTAAGCGGATCGCTGCGATCCAAGGGGATATCATCTTTCAAGCGCCACGACGGTTCTTCTTGCAATGTCGGTCCGGAAAGCAGAGTATCTGGACCTACGGTACGTGATGGATGATTATAGGTCAAGAGGTGGACTTATCCCCGCGCTTTCCGTTCCTTGGCTAGTGAATAAACGATTAAAGACGGTCCCTTTCCTCGGCTCGGTGGGTCAGATCTACTTGTTCTCTCGTTCGTGTGTTGAATTGCATTTCGACGATGCCAGTTCCACGCTTCCGACCTGCTCAACGTATACGGTGGCTCAGACACGGCCTCTTACCTCGTGCGTTTTGTCACGAACCTCGACCCCAATGTTGGAGAGAGTACAGACCTATATTGGCCTCAATACGACACGACAACCAGTCAGATCGTGCTTGAGTTACTGGATGGGTTAGTGCCGCAGGCATTGACGACGGATACGTATCGTGCGGAAGCGATAGCATATTTGACGAACGTAACGTTGGCGAATCCATTGTAACGAGGAAGTGAGGGTGTGTCGATGGACTAGGTGCAGTAGGTGACATGTGTAAATCATCGTGTATCGGACATTTGAGTAAGCTGCTGCGTAGATGAGGCTTGGACCATTGGCGGTGTGGATCACAGCTAGCAGTTTGTTCGGGATAGGAGAGAGGCAGGGCTGCAGAGGTGCATCGTAATCTGCATATCACAAATCTCTGCGCATCGCTGCGACGCTAGTGTGTTTCACATCGCAGAGCAGTGTAAATCCTAAGTAAACAGTGAACGCAAAGGAGGATCACTGATGCGGACGCTCTCGTCGGACTTACAAGATCTGTTGGCAGGGCCAGCTAGGACATGCAGAGCAGGTCAAGATTCGGATAAGCCAACCGTCTGCGGTCGACTTACATAATACCGCTTTGGCTTACTACTTCACGGATGGCACCAGGACAACCGAAGCCGACGAGAAAAAGAAACAGAAAGCGGAAAAGAAGGATCGCGTCTGATTCATCCTCCTCTGAAGAGATCCCTTCCTCGTCCTCGTCAGACACATCGACACCGAAGAAGACCGTGACGATTCCGATCCACCGAGCAAAACCATCAAATAATGCGGATACAGGCGAAGACGAAGACACAGTATCTTCCTCGTCTGATGAATCAGAGGATGACACAAACTCGGACGAGGAGGACGTCGACATATCCGTGCCGTCGACCAGCCTGAAACCGGGACACCGTGAACCTCCTCCACAACGTGACTCGCCCTCTCCGCCTGCCAACGTGGATATCCCCCCTTTCATTCCTCCAAACGCGCCTGAGAGCGAGCAAGTGTTGAAGGAAAAATTTCGCAAGTTCTGGATGGCATCTATTGCGGAGGGTTTCAAGGACGATCTCGAGGAGATACGCAAGGTGTGTACCACCTGAGAGATCCTGCTAACGCTTTTTGGACTAAGCGCTTTCGTCGGTGAATAGGAACCAAATCTTGGTCCGTCACGGCTGGCACTCCTCATAGAGTCGCTTGCGTCCGGTGCCGACGTGTTTTCCTCCAACTCTGCCGGTAGTAGCGTGAATGAGATGGAAGTTGTGTTGGATCAGCTTCCTTAGCGCTCTTCTTAACCCGGTTCTGGCCAACTGGAATTTTCACTCAGAGCACCAAAGTGAGGGGTATTTAACAAGTACGTATCTGCCACTTCGACGCTGAAGCTTAATGCTGACGTCGATACGGTACGAAAACATAAGTTGCGTGTTGTAACAATGTGTATCTTGCTCGACCACTGTTCACGCATATTTTGTATTCGTCCTTTCTTGCCTAGCTAGCCGTGTAAGCTGATGTGTATCCCCGAAGGCACAGAGCGTTACACGCTGTTCTTCAAAAGCCTTACTCAAACTAATGTATCAGCCAGCCCTCAGAAGTTAAGAATGTTCCTATCCTCATCCGGAATGAAGATCACGGCTAGAGCGAGACACTTTGCTGTGGACCCAATCAGGTTGATAGATAATCGATAAACCCCAACGAATGTGCACTGCCTAAACGAATGATAATGCAAGTAACGACCAGTCGAGTATATATGGACGAGTTCCCTCAGCTGGAGGCAATAAACCTCTGCCCCTTTTTGACCACCCGCTATCCCTCACCCTGACAACGCCGTCCAGTTCCACACAATCTTTGGAAGGTCGTTTACACCTGTCAGTGGCACCTGGGCCGTTCCCTGTTCCCCATAAACAGTATACGCGTCCTTGGAAGCCAATGCTTCTTGTGCTAATACAACGTTGGCTGTCGGTGTAGAGGTAGGCGCAGCGAGAGACAAGCATTGTGCGCTATTGGTCGGTGTCGCCGTCGGTGTTTGCGAAATTTGCGATTGTGTTCGGTTCGATCCCGCTGGGAAGGCAAACCCATAGTAACCTGGACAGTCGTCAGTCGGGAATCGATATGCTCTGAGTTAATTAAGATCCATCAGATCGTCGTGAAAGTAGAACCGGAAGTAGAAGGAAACGTACATATAGACACTCCGCAGGAACGGCAGACCGAACACAACGTTCGGCTGTGCAGTGTCACTCCTATTCTTGATACCTACTGGACAAAACCCTGCAGAGCTTGCCCCAGACTGCGGTCTTAACAAGTTGCCTGTGGAATCGATCGGATAGTCGACCCCGTTGATCGTCGCAGTCAATGCGACGTATGGCGATTGAGGTGGACCAGACAAGCTAGCGGGGCTAGAACTGTTGCAATTGTATTCAACCACCCCAGTGTCGTTGAGAAGTCCGAGTGGCTGCGGAACCGGTCCCGTCGAGTTGGTGTTCAAGAAGTAAGTGTCTGCGTTGGGAAGCGCAATGGACAAGAAGACTGGATCAAGCAGTCAGTCTCGAATCGACGGAAACAGATGGACACATATTCTCACAGGAATCGAGTGTAGCACTCAAATTTCCACCGTATGGCACAAATTGGCCATCATAACCTTTCACGCCATCAAACTCGAAGATGTTGAAATAATCACCCGTGGGATCCGGGGTTTGGTCGAGTTGTACCCAATTAATTGTTCCTTCATAATCATTTGGGTCGAGTGCGCCGATCGTAACTTTTGGGTTGGCAGGATCGAAACGCATACCAACCACAGGATTGAGGAGCGATGAGGACTTATACAAATGGGTGAGGACATGTTGTGCGATGGAGGTAGCATTAAGCGGATTGAGGAAGAGACCGAGATGCCCATTCCAGATGGAATTGGCAAAGATTTGATTAGAACCATCGAGTATGTTCACTGTTGAATTATATATTTAACTGTAAATGACCTCTGGTGACAAAAATTATTCACTTGCCAAAAGGTTGGTTTGCGACAGTGACAACGCCCCCGAATCCAACAGTGTCGGAAACTTCCACTCCACTGAATGAGGGAACGGAGGCAGGCCAAGGAGTGTTATTCGTCTACGATAGGATATTGAGCAGAAGTCCTAACCCAACCTATGGTGTTGAAACAATAGAGAAAAGTATGGACACACCTTGAACGTCGATGACAAAGATGGGTCAAACAAGGTCGTCCCAGCACAGAGGATACAGTCCGACCCATACGTAGCAATGAGTCCGGCTGATACGTCAACTGTAAAATTCATCTGCTGAGGAGGTGTTCCGACCAGGACTGGGACGGTGGAAGGAACGTAAGCGGCTTCTGTGAGATATGGTGCAACGTTCATTGGCAGGGTGGTCCATGCTACATGCATGAAGCCATGATCTTCAGTAAATATTCTCAAATTCCTACGATAAATAAGCCTCACTCACTGTCTGAATTTGCTTGCACATATGACAGTATCGAAGCCAGTGTTATCAAGGTTAACATAGCTTGATGTCGGCTCGTTGGTAAACCCAATGGCAGGAGGTACATCCAAGATGCAGATTGTAATGTAATTGCAGAAAGCAATTGGAGGAGAGTTGGAGACTCTTTGCTCTTTTTCGCTTACCGACCGGGTCGCCCATGGTTAACGTTGATCCAGGGTTCAGTGACATATTCCGTGAGAACCGACGGAGGGAACTCCATGATGGAGTGGCGCGTCACTTTGCCGTTATCGCCACCCGGGCCTGAAGGATACTTCCTTCCTTGTATGAAGCAGTACTGTGGTCTCTCTACTCGGAGAAACTTGACAGTAAGCAATGAAATGTACCAACGTCCCAAGGCTACATTGACAGTAGCCAACCGGCCCCAAGTTGAATGTTGATCAGTAGCAGTAGTTCGACTCGGAGGCTACAGCCGCACTAACGCCGTCGCCAGTCGGACTTTGAATCGTGTAAGCCGTCGGCATGCTCGCCGCGTGGATTCCACTCCCCATCCGATTTCGTATGGACTGAAAGGTTCGCTTTGTCAAAATGTGGCCTCCTACACCTTTTTCCCATCTTCGCCCGCCAGTACTGGTATGTGTCACGACGGTCTTTTCTCTGTCGAGAGTGTACTATTGTACGATCTAATGGTTTCCTCCACGTTCCCGACTCAGGTGCACCCACATTCGTTTACCATTTCATCAACCTAGCTTCCAGTCTTCCATCATCATGGCAGAGTCACCTTATTATCCTCTCAGTCCCATGAAAGATCCTCTCGAAGGCACCACTTCACCCTTGAAAGCGGACTCAGATCCTCCTCGTCCAGTTGATACGGTGGGGGCCGCAGACTCCCCGGAGTCACGCTCGAGCATGTTCTTCGCGCCGCTACGTGCTCAGCCATTCCGAAAACGCCCATCGGTGGGCCGACCGCCTTCATGGCGCACGACTAAGCCACCGCTCCGGATGGCACTCTTCCCACTTGCCGCTATTTGTTATCTTGTGTTCTGTTACACGGTCCATGGTAAGGTCGTACCAGTCAAGACATACGGCCTCTACGCCGTGACACCGCAGCACCTTGGTATGTGTCCTATTTCGTCGGTCTTCGTACTCCGTTCCTAACCACGTCCAATAGCAACAATCAAAGGTGGTATAACTTCTATCTCCATCATCATCATCTCGATAGCGTTCTTCCCGATCTACGATATTATTGCCAACCTGAAGGTAAGTGTAATCTATCGGTGACTGGAGCTGTTTATATATTCGACTTGCAGAGCGAAGAATTCTTCCGCGTCCTGGCAACCCAGAGTGATGGTGTTCCATTGGAAGCGATAAACCATATCTCGATCCCGTCCTTCGCGAATACTGATATGATCATGGCAATGTGGAGACATAGGTGCTCCAACTACTATATCCTTGGAATGTTCGCTTCGCTCTTGATTTGGATTGTAGGAACGCTTGCTCCTGGTGCCCGTGAGTCGCTTTCAATGTTAATTTTCATTCTCATTTTTAATCGTGAACAGTGACAGTCGACAGTGTGTTATCTGATGGACAGTTAATGGCGTTTGCCATTGGGGCAGTTCCTCCGCAGAGTGTATTGAAGTGTGTAAAACACTTTTTTCTGTTTGTGCATTTTTCATTCTAGTGTTTCTAGTGGATCATCCATGGTGGACCCATTCTTTAAAGCAGGTTTGAACGCTGATCGGGCATCCTCCATAACGTGGGCCGAAATAGAGCTCGGCGTCCAGTATTCCTTTAGCACAGCAAATACGTCGGAATCAGATTATGCGGTGTTCATTGCGCCCGTGCCCCTCGGTCTGTCCACCACAACGACCGCGAGATGGTTGTCCGATGTGATAGGGATCAACCCGACGTGCTCTTGGGCTTCCACGAATATTACTGCACCTGTGCAAGTCCCTGTCAATTCAAGCTCGGTCTCCTTTCAATACTTCGCAACAGCGTACCTTCTCGATTTCAACTTGAACGTGCAAATGACCGGCGGTGACCTTCGTGAGTTGCTCAAGCTCGATTTTTTGCTCCCCCTCTCATAGGTAATATCGCCCAGCGCTTAATGGAATTTCTTTTGCCCTTATCAAAGACCCTTCTCATACCGTGACCAACCACACTACACGAGCCGTCCTTTCAGATGGTTCGACGGTGTTTCTCCTCGGCCAGTGCCAATCTGGCTGCTCTACCAGCGCTAATGGTGTCACACTCGACCTTACCGGCTTAAATACTACCTTCACACTTGCTTTGACCGATCAGACGTGGACCATGGCCATCCTGGCGTGCCAACCTAACACTACGATCGAAACGCGCGAAGTGCGAAGTGATGGCCATGGTCTCTTTAGTGTGCAACCACTTCCACCTGGTCGTCAGCTGGCGCACCAGGGCAACCTCAACACCATCCAGACTACCGCTTTGTTTTCAGTCGCCACAAAGTCGCTCGCGACAGGCGCTGGCCAGCTCTCCGCAACAAGTTCAAGTTTTGGACTAGGGTCACAAGTGCACGGCGAACTGTTGTTCGGAAAGGCGCAGTTCGACGGTTTGCCGACATCTGACCCATTTAGCGCTTCAGTGGCCACGATCAGCCCAGCACCGGTCGAGAACATCACGCAGGCATATATGCAGGTTCTTCAGCCTGCTATGAAAAGTGGGTTCCTCGATGTTGTCCCGTCTCATTGAATTTATGCATCATATTCTGCATAGCCTTCCTCGCAGGCTACCTCGGCACCGCATACGTCCCTGGACGCATCTCTGAGACCGAGATCGTCTTCGCTGCATCCATCCCAAACTTGGCCGTCGCGAGCGCCGGCTTTGTACTCCTTGCTGCGTTCATTATCCTTGCACATTTCAGGCCAAACAAGGGCTTCCAGTTCACGCTCGTCAACGTCGCTGCATCTATATACGGATCAGACCTTCCCGCACAGATTGTGCAGATAAAAACTGAGAAATCAGCTCCGTTTGGACGCATGGACGAGGAAGCGGAAGGTGATGCGGAGGGTGGCGCTCTTGGGAAGGGTAAACTGCGCCAGGCTGAGGGCGATGCCCCAGACGATCAGCAGGATATCGTGGATTTGTTGGCCAAGAGACGGATTTTTATGCAGAGACGGGCAGATGGTTCTCCGGTTTTGCACATGGGTTGAGGTGGTGGACGTACTTTATTTACCAACTCTTTTTCATCTTCTCGCTCGCTAGTTCAACGTCGATGCTCTATGAGGGGAGGCGGGGTCGATCAGAGCGAGCTTGTAAACGGGTTCGCAAGATTCGACAGGTTATTGATGTAACAAACATAACAACGGAGGTGTCCTGAAATCTACAATGGCAGTGGAGAATTCACATGGGCCCTGGTGGTAGATGGAACATGATCAAATGAAATGTCGAGTGAAGAGCTAGAAAGAACACAGGAAGGCGGCGAAGGGGTGGCCATTCTGTTTACGATAGGATATCGAGCAAACTCCCAACCCGGGTGACCTCAGCACGAACAAACAGCGCCGTCGATGACGCCGATGGCTGTCCCAGCACAAAGGGCACAGTTGGACCCTGTGATACGTAGCAAGAAGTCCAGGTCACATACCGAATGCAAGATTCATAGAAGGTTGACAGTCGGAGCCAGCGGGGTACGGTAACCAACAGCCCGCCGGGGGAACATTCGGACTTTGAATTATGGGAGCTACTGTCACCGGCTCTGTGGATCGATCGGGTGCCGTGAGTTCGAACTATCAGTGCGGGCCACATTCAACTTGTATGCCGCCGGTACCGTTCCAAGTCGTCCTCGAGATAGGCTGTGAAGGTTCCTGTCGATCTAGCAGTCACACTGGTCGCACTATACAGTACGTACATCGCTTTTCAGTCCCGCAGCCTACTCTGGAGTTATCCGACGATTTACAGGTTCCTCGCGCATTGGACGTAATGTTGCCCCATAAAGGGTGCCAAGGAAAAGCAATCAATCAGACACCATGCTATGCGATCCTCAGGTACCGTAGTAATGTTGATCAGGCTGCATCGACCTTTGGGGCCACCGGACATTGACGCAGTGGCAAGCAGGTGTGTCATATGTGCAAAAACTTTGAAGATCTCGAGTCCCTCCTCCAACTTCCACCGGCATTTCGTAATATTTGTGGGATATAATAGGTGAGGGAAGAACACAGCCCTCCGCTTGGCATTTGGCAAAACGGTTTTCCCTTCAACACCATCCGATCTCGGACAGCGGTGACTGAAAGCCTTCTGAAAGGTTGGTTGTGTCGAAAATAAAATATTTCTCTGCACTTCTCTCCTATCTTCCCGCGCGAGTGCTGGTATGTGTCGTGACACACTTTTCATGTCATCCGAGTTGTTAATGATCTAACGGTTTGCTCGACCTATTATAAGGCCCACCTGCATTCATTCATCAGTCCATCGACCTAAGTTCTGGTTCGTTATGGCAGAACAACTCGTTCCGCTGAAACATCTTTCTGCTGCCGAACGAGCTTTCGAAGAGGACTTAGATCCGTCTCATCTAGCTGACACAGTGGGTGCCGCCGGCCCATTTGGCTCACGCACTGGCCACGCACCGTTGTGTGCTCGTCCATTGGCTGCTCGGCGGTTGCCTGTATGGGACATGGTCAGGCCACCACTCGAGATGGCACTCTTCCCACTCGCCGCCATTGGTTATCTCGCGTTCTGTTACACGGTCCATGGAAACGTCATACCAGTCAATACATACGGGCTCTACGCTGTGACGCCGCAGCATCTTGGTATGTGCTGTATCTCTTGATCTGGTGCTTCATTTTTTAAACATTTCCCTCCGAACCACATAGCTACAATCAAAGGTGGTACAACCACCATCACCATCATCATCATCTCGATAGCATTTTACCCGGTCTATAATATTGTTTCCAACCTGAAGGTCAGCATAACCCGTCACTAAATGAAGTTGCTTATATGTAGGATTTGTAGAGCGAAGAATTCTTCCGTGTCCTGGCATCCCATAATCATGGTGTTCCATTGGAGACGATCAACCGTATCTCGACTCCGTCTTTTGGGAATGTTGATAAGATGGTGGCAATTTGGAGACATAGGTGTTCCCACTACTATGTTCTCGGAATCGTTGCTTCGCTCTTGATCTGGATCGTAGGAACGCTCGCTCCAGGGGCCCGTGAGTCGTCTGCAGTTTGTCTCAGGGAGGATTTCACCCTCGCTGCTGGTCGTGGACAGTGACAGTCGACAGCGTGTATGCTGATGGGGACTTGATGGTGTTTGCCATTGGAGCCATTCCCGTGCAGAGTGTATTGAAGTGTGTAAAACACCTATTTTACCTTCGCATTGTTTCATCTGGTGTTTCCAGTGGAACATACCCTGGGGATCCAGCGTTCAATGCAGGGTGGAACTCTGATACAGCAGCCTCCATCGCATGGGCCGAAATTGGACTCGGCGTCCAGTATTCCTTTGGCATAGCAGATACGTCAGAACCAGAGTATGCAATTCGTTGATGCAACCCGACGACTGAAAAGCACCTTTGGTAATGTACCTCCCCCTAAAACGAAAGCATGATAAGCACCAGTACACATAGACGCTTCGCAACATCTGCTCTGGCAACACCAAATGGCAACACTGCCACACATGTCTACGAGGGAATGGCAGGTCCAGGTGGTCATGAGTCGAGGAAGTAGTAAGACGAAGGAAGGAGCTTCATAAGTACACATCAAGCCCATCGCCACGTGCCCAACAGCCACGGCACTCATCGCACAACACAAGAGGGCTCCCTGTTACCCTTTACCTCTTTTCCTTTTATTTCTTCTTCCATGCACACCATCATTCCCGTCCGTACGACAGGCCCCACAAGGCCAATGTACATCGCTACTCCACCAACGCACGAATCTACTTTACCCATCTGCTCTGTTAAATGTACCAACCTACGTGCTCGGGGATCGTGACGTCTAAAAACGGCCGGCAGGAATGGCAGACTGACAGGGGCAACTCACGTCAGGGCATTCGTACGATCGGGTGCAGTGGGGGCCAGGGGGCCCCCAATTTTATGGTTAGAACTACTGTCCTACATAGAGTATCGTACTCCAAGGTGGACATTAAAAGGATTTAAAAAAAAAAAAAAAAAAAAAAACAAGAGTATGCGGCGTACATTGTGCCTTTGCCCCTCGATCTATCTACCGAGACGAGCGCGAGGTGGTTGTCTGATGTGATAGGGATAAATCCGATGTGTTCTTGGGCTTCCACGAATCTCACTGCACCAGTACAAGTTCCCGTCAATTCGACCTCAGATTTTGAACAATACCTTGCAACGGCATACCTCCTCGATTTCAATTTGGATGTGCAAGTGGCTGGTAGTGACCTACGTAAGT
>JBBPJQ010000117.1:0-43986 GCA_038088795.1 Boletus rex-veris
GTATCGGATATCACAGCAAGCAAGGAGGTCGTGACGACGTGGACCCAAGGTATCGGATGTAATTCGGTTTTGGAGGTGAGCACGATGACCGGGTTATCAAGGACTTGGGTCGACTCATGAGTGTGACGCAGATTGTTGGGAACACGAGCGCTCTTTCGCTTGCCTATGAGTTGGTGAGACCGTTTGGGTGCATAACCTCGGTAGGAGTGCATGCAGCACGTCCAGTGCCCTACACTGGTCAGCAGCTGTACGACAAGAACGTGTCGTTGGACTTTGGACGCTGTCCAGTGCGAGCGATGTTTCCCATGGCACTGGACTTGCTACTCCGAAGACAGGACGTGTTTGGAGAGGTTGGGGGAGAGACAAGTCTGGTGGAAAAGATCGTCGGGTTTGACGTAGCGGCGAAGACATACGACGATTTTGACAAGGGAAGATGTGGAAAGGTATTGTTCGACCCTTGGAAATGATACATTTTATTCCATGATCCGTATGTAGTCCAATTGTACAATTGATCAAGTACGCGAACGTGACATTTCCACGTGACATGTAACGCGAATGTCACGCGTCGGCCAACCATCCGACAACGGACCCCTACCACACCCGTGTAGCACAATCTCGCGCGACGCAGCGTCCAGAACTGTCGAGCCTGGACATCAGGCTCGCTTTGCTTTGTCCAACATTCCGTGACAATGTACATCAAAACTTTGACGATCCAGGGGTTCAAGTCCTGTCAGTGACTCCTCGTTCATCCAACCGCCCAAACGTTCACTGATTCGATCCAAGACCGTGATCAGACACAGATAGAACCGTTTTCACCGCGGCACAACGTGGTCGTTGGACGCAACGGCTCCGGAAAGAGCAACTTTTTCGCAGGTGAGTCTCTAATCCGTGTTGGATGTAGCAAAGGCGGCGAGTCGGGCAGTGGTAGGCGCATGAGCTTTCTGGAGCGGGTTCGTCTCTTGGATGAATTGTGTGACCGCACGGGCGGTTCTGTGTTTTGTCGTCTTTGCCCTCTGGTATGATTCGCGTCGCGCGCAAAGATGCTTATGCTACACTGCTAGCCATCCGGTTCGTCCTCTCCGATGCATATACTTCAATGTCCCGCGAGGAGCGACAAGCGCTCCTACACGAGGGTGTCTCTGTGACTACCACCCTATCTGCCTATGGTACGCCATCGATGCTCCCTTGCATCCCATTTACTCACAGGGTCTACAGTGGAGATTGTGTTCGACAACTCGGACAACAGGTTCCCTACTGGTTGCGATGAAGTTATCATCCGGCGAACAATCGGTCTGAAAAAGGACGAGTACAGTCTGGACAAGAAAACCGCGAGCAAAGCAGACGTTATGAACCTCCTCGAGAGCGCTGGGTTCAGCAAATCGAATCCGTACTACATTGTTCCTCAAGGCAGGGTAATGCACCGGTCTTGTTGCCCTTTTATGCGCTGACGCTGAACGCCGCAGATAACTGCACTTACAAACGCAAAAGACCATGAACGGCTCGCGCTTCTCAAGGAAGTGGCGGGAACGAAAGTGTATGAGCAGCGTCGTGCCGAATCCCTTCGCATCATGGCAGAGACGGATGCGAAGCGTACCAAGATTAATGAATTGCTCGACTATATCGAGTCTCGCTTAGCAGAACTCGAGGAAGAAAAAGAAGAACTGCGCGAGTTTCAGGAAAAAGACAAGGAACGACGCTGTCTCGAATACGCATTGTATCAACGTGAGTTGGAGGAGGTGGGTGAGGCGTTGGAAGAGATCGAGGAGGAGAGACGAGGAGAGGTTCATGGTGCGAACATGCGTCGCGAGCAGTATGATACGCGTGAAAAAGATATTCAGGTACACGCGATCATTCCCTTCTCCTTTGTAATATATCTCATGCCCCTTGCAGCAACTCGAGCAAAAAATGTCACAAACCAAACACAACCTGTCGACTCTCAGTATTACCCGTCAAGATGCCCAGTCCGAACTTTCTGACCTCGTCCGCTCGCGCACGGAATTAGAGTGTATCATGGCCGACTTGCAGTCCGCGGGTGAACACGAGGATGGAAGACGTGCCGAGCTTGAAAACGAACTGGCAGCTTTGGGGCAACAAATTCAATTAAAAGAAACGGGGCTTGCTCAGTTGATTCCTAGATGGAATGACGCCCGCGCTAGAGAATCCGCGGAGAAGCGTAAAATGGAAGAAGCACGCACCCAGTTGAATGCCCTTTTTGCGAAGCAAGGGCGCGTCAAGCGGTTCCGGACGAAAGCAGAGCGGGACAATTACCTCCAACAAGAGATCGCTTCGCTCGAGGCGTATCAAAATACTCGATCTGCTGTACTCGAGTCGACAAGACAAGATCTTGCCTCAACGAAAGCGTCATCGGATGAAATCGTTCAGAGGGTGGATGGTATTCAGGGTAGCCTAGAGGATGGGAAGCAGCGAGTGCGGACCCTGGGTGAGCAACTAGCAGAGCTCAAGGATCAACAGAGCGACCTCAGCGAGCGACGGAAGGAGCTCTGGAGAGAGGATTCCAAATTGAATGGCCTCCTTGCGCACGCAGGAGATGAACTCAAGTCGGCTGAGCGTAGTCCCGCTTCCATGATGGACAAGGTAAGCGTGCATATATGCGTATCATGAGCGAGTTTAGTGAAAACTTTGGTAGGACACAGGCGCAGGTCTACGGGCTGTCGATAGGATTGCACAGAGACATGGCTTGGAAGGTGTTTATGGTCCACTATATCGTCTCTTTGAGATCCCGGATCCGACGTTTAGCACTGCGATTGAACTCACGGCTGGCAACAGGTAAATGACACCTTTGTGTAAGCACATCTAGCTGAGATGATTTCGTTAGCCTTTTCCATGTTGTCGTTGATACAGACGAAACAGCTTCAAAGGTCCTCGATATCATGCTAAAAGAAAAGACGGGTCGTGTCACGTTCATGCCGCTTAACCGCCTCAAACCAAAGCCCCTCACGTCGGTCCCACCAGCCCAGGACGCTCTCCCTCTCATTGACAAGATTCGATTCGATGCTACACACCAAAAGGCGTTCCAGCAAGTATTTGGGAAGACGTGGGTTTGCCGAGACTTGACTGTTGCTGCGGCATATGTGAAAAGTCATGGGGTGAACACGATCACACTCGATGGTGACAAGGTCGATCGAAAAGGTGCACTAACGGGTGGCTACCACGACATCCGTCGGTCCCGTATTGAAGCTATCAAAGCCGTCGCCTCATGGCGGACAAAGTTTGACACCGACGATAAGCGAGCCAAGGAGGTGAAAACGGAGATCACGCGGATTGAGCAGGAGATTACACGCATGACAGGTAGGATCCAGGTGTTGACGCTCCAACAAGCACAGGCGCGGGAGTCGAGAGAGAATTTCCTTCTGGATGTCAGTTCGCTGAGCAAGGAACGCGAACGGCTGGATGCGCGGATGGTGGCGCTTGAGACGGAGATTGGGGATCTCGAGACGGAGTTGAGTAGTACGCATGCTCGGGCAGAGGGATACCGGCAAGAACTGTCGACTCCGCTTACTCAGAATTTGACGGACGAGGAGGCGAGCATGATGGACGCGTTGGGCATCGAGGTTGAAGAACGGAGAAGGCAGGTACTCGAGTTGGGCAGGACGCGGTCCGACGTAAGTCCTCCTAGATGATCCCTCGTGGTGATTTTGCTGAGCATTTGCATGTCAGTTGGACGGCCGGAAGAATCTTTCGGAGATCGAGTTGAATGAAAGTCTGCGACGGCGACAGCGAGAGCTACAAGCCAAACTGGAGTCGTTGGGTGAAGTTGCGAGCGGGAACGACACATCAGCAGGGTCGCTCGATGCCCGTAAACGAGAACTTCGATCTCTTGGCAGCTCAATAGCGGCTGCGACCAAACGGTCTCAAGGTATGTGCTCATGTCACTCTGCCATTCATCCATCCTCACGGAAAGCGACGCGTAGACGCGGATAAAGATGTCGAGAAACTAACTGTGGAACTGCAAGAGCTTCGTTCGGCGTTGGAGAAGGCGCAGCAACAACAGTCAGAAGACAGTCGAAGCGTCACGAAGCTGCAAAAGAACACTGAACGGTACCTTGCCAAGAAGCAGATGTTGACGTCACGCAAAGACGAGTGTAATCGCAATATCCGTGATCTTGGTGTACTACCCGAAGAAGCATTTGAAAAGTACACCAACGAGAAGCTCGATCGGGTTCGCAATTCCATCACGTGTTCTCAAGTAATGGTTGACTGACATGGGTTTTATCGCTAGTTGGTCAAGAAACTTCATACTGTGAACGAGGGCCTCAAAAAGTTTGCCCACGTGAACAAGAAAGCGTTTGAGCAATACAACTCGTTCACGAAGCAGCGCGATCAGCTTTTGCAACGACGCGAGGACCTGGATAACTCGGCAGCGTCAATCGAGGAGCTCGTGCAGGTTCTCGACCAGAGAAAGGACGAGGCGATCGAGCGGACGTTTAAGCAAGTTGCGAGCAACTTTGAGGAAGTGTTTGAGAGCTTGGTTCCCGCTGGTCGAGGAAGGTTGATCATCCAACGACGAATAGACCAGGTCAGTGGAAACACTTCTTTGATTATCACCGTGCTAACGTTGATGTAGGACGAGGAGGCTATGGACGAGGCGGACGACACGCAGCAGAGCACGATTGACAATTACACCGGAGTTGCCATCAAGGTGTCGTTCAACTCAAAAGTCGATGAAGGTCTACGGATACAACAGCTGTCTGGTGGTCAAAAATCTCTTGTTGCCCTCGCTACAGGTATGTGGCTCGCTTTCATATATCGATGTGACGATTTATGCGTTTCGTTCAGTGTTTGCGATACAAAAGTGCGACCCTGCGCCGTTTTATTTGTTCGACGAGGTATGCATGTTGCCAGACGGGTACACGACCATTAGTTGATCACGAGTTCTACAGATTGATGCCAATCTCGACGCTCAATACCGTACCGCCGTTGCAAGTAAGTGACCCCACTTCCTCTTTTTTCCCATACCGAGTCGTTTCGTTCTAGATATGATCAAGTCGCTTTCGCACACGGCTCAGTTCATTACAACGACGTTCCGACCCGAGATGTTGGTCACGGCGGACAAGTTTTACGGCGTCTTGTTCAACAATCAAAAAGTGAGCTCTATCCGGAGTATTAAACGGGAAGAAGCGATGGAGTTTGTGGATCAGGTGCGGTGTCTTGTTCGTGGTTTGCGTACCTCTGGAGGCTGACTGTCCTGTGTTGGTTTCAGGAGGCTCAGGCACAGTGAAGGTGTCTATTTTGGTTGCCTTTCGCTCGGTCTCGCGCAGTGTTGATGTATCTTATTTTTTTGATGGTTTATTGTTATTGCTATCGACTGTTTGTATGATGTTTTTGACGAGGGTGAAGGGTGGTATGGTCGCCATGCTATCGAGTGTGCTTGCAACTTTTAAGATCAAGGTAGGTTTGTTAGCATCTGCTCCTCGCCATGAGCGCAAGTAGTGTGCTGAGATGAGAGTGATCCCTGCGAGCTTGATGGCATCGGACGTTGATGTCTACCCACGCAACAGCACCCGAAACATGATGCATGGGTGTGCGAAACGCTACAACTTAAGTATATGTGTGGTATGGTGATGGAGGCGCTGTCATGATCATAAGGCTCTGCCTTGAGCACGTCGCGCCTGGGAACACTTCTGATACGAGATTGAACTTGTGATCATGGACAACCTGGTGTTTGATGTGTCACGCGGTGTCGTACTACTCTTGAGAAGTCAACGGTTTCTAGCTACATATTTAACGCTTGTAATTTGGATACTAGATATTTTTGAACGGTTGGGTATTGATGGTAACAGGGGCACTGCCAAATCAGTCATGATATGCACAGCCACTCCACAAGGTTCGGCAGTACCCGAGCGAGGACAGAGCGAGTTCGCCTACTACGCCCATCCTCGACGAACAAGGCCCAATCCCATCAAGGTGAGCACCCCATGTCGCCATTTAGGCTGCCCAACGAACTTGTCTGTGTGTTTCGTATGCGTGGTGGCAAAAAGCACGAGTGTTTTGAGGTGGATTGAGTGAGGTCTGGCTGGATGGCAGGGTGGGATGCCATCGATGGACCACAGAACGTACACCGTCGAGTCGTTGGGCAGCTGATTCTTGGTCTGTGCTCATCCACGCGCCCTCTAGACTCGGAATCACCCATGGCCACTACGAAAACGACCAAGGGCAAGGGAGCAGGTGTGTCGTCCATGCGTTTGCCCGTGTTTCACGACTGACCACGGACGACAGCCCCGGCTGGCAAAGCCGCCAAATCCCCCAAAGATGCCAAAGCCAAGGCCGCGAAAAAAGCAGCACTGCAGGGCGTTCATGCGCATTCATCACGCAAGCCTCGTTTCTCGGTGACGTTCCGCCGACCAAAGACGTTGAGACTACGCCGTAACCCCAAGTACCCACGGAAGTCGATTCCGCATGCACCTAGAATGGACGAGTATCGGACGATTGTCTCGTGCGTTGATCCTGCTCACATTTTGCAAGCGGGTTGTGCTGACGGTGGTGGTTTTTTTGTGCAGGCCTTTGAACACCGAGTCGGCGATGAAGAAAATTGAGGAGCATAATACGTTGGTGTTCATCGTTGACATTCGATCGAACAAGCGTCAGATCAAGGATGCTGTGAAGAAGCTCTACGACGTTCAAACTGCCAAAGTCAACACGCTTATTCGGTAAGTCATATGAGTGTAGTGGATCGGATCGACGCTGAGGGGAGGATCATAGACCGGACGGGAAAAAGAAGGCATACGTGCGTCTTGCTGCGGACCACGATGCGTTGGATGTTGCTAACAAGGTGACGTCGCGTTATGACGAGGCGATGCAGACGTACTGACGCAATGCTGCAGATCGGCTTCATCTGATCAAGTGGATGGTTTAGCGGTGCTCGCGGTTGCGGTTGTTATTTCCGAACATCCAACGTCTCATGTCATTACATACATGCAATGCAAAAGCTTATGCCATATGTTTTTTCGTGATAAAAATGGCGGACGTGAGACGGGTGTTTCGTGGTAAATTAGGCGGGGGTGTACCTGTAATAACGTAGCACTTGCCATCGCGTTGCCGTGTTGATGTGATCTTTGCCTTTTTTTCAAACATTTCCCGCACTCTGTTTCGTTTCCCGGTCGCTGAACATCTTCAATTGCTCAGTAGACTCGGTTTGCCTCGCTGGCTTTCCCCAGTCAAAAGTTATTCTTTGATTAATCTTTTCTTCTCGAAAAATCACGCTCGTTATCCCAAGCCCTGCTAGACAGCACTCACTCAAAGTACCATATCTCATGTACCCTCTCCTCCTCTTCGCTGCTCTCATTTTCTCCGTCGATGCCCGCACGTCCTTTTCCCATGCCAGGCGTTCCCTTGCCCTCAAACACAGGGATCCACAGATAGGTCCGTCCTTGCTCTTCCTCATCCTCGCTTGCCAACACATATGCTCTCCTCCCAGGTGGTGGCGTTAACAATATCCTTGGGGGTCTTACCAGCAGCCTGGGGTTGGGGGGCTCTTCGCCGACACCCTCCACGTCGAACAACCCGTCTGCTCCAGTTACCACCTGCAATGGCCTCCTTAACCTCGACTGTACGACGTTGTCGCCGACCCCGACCCCGACTCCGACCCCAACGACGTCCCCTGCACTATCGTCGCCCCCTGCCCAGTCGTCTTCGTCCTGTGGTGGTCTGTTAGGTGTATTGTGTCCTAGTACTTCATCCTCGTCCCCTGCTGGTTCTCCTACGCCACCTTCATCACCGTCGCCGTCACCATCGCCGTCACCAACGAGCGCACATTGCAATGGCATTCTAGATTCACTTCTCAATTGTGTTACACCGACTCCATCGTCGAACCCTGCACCATCGTCGAACCCTGCCCAGTCGTCTTCGTCTTGTGGTGGTCTGTTAGGTGTATTGTGTCCTAGCACTTCATCCTCGTTCCCTGCCGGTTCTCCTACGCCCCCTTCGTCACCGTCACCATCACCAACGAGCGCACATTGCAATGGCATTCTAGATTCACTTCTCAATTGTGTTACGCCGACTCCAACGACGCCCCCTGCACAACCGTCGAGCCCTGCACCATCGTCGAGCCCTGCACAAACGTTCCCCCCTGCGCAGTCGTCTTCGCCCTGTGGTCTGTTGAATCTAGGTGTATTGTGTCCTAGCACTTCATCCTCGTCCCCTGCTGGTTCTCCTACGCCACCTTCGTCACCGTCACCGTCACCGTCACCGTCACCAACGAGCGCACATTGCAATGGCATTCTAGATTCACTTCTCAATTGTGTTACGCCGACTCCAACGACGCCCCCTGCACAACCGTCGAGCCCTGCACCATCGTCGAGCCCTGCACAAACGTCCCCCCCTGCGCAGTCGTCTTCGCCCTGTGGTCTGTTGAATCTAGGTGTATTGTGTCCTAGCACTTCATCCTCATTCCCTGCCGGTTCTCCTACGCCCCCTTCGTCACCGTCGCCAACGAGCACACATTGCAATGGCATTCTAGATTCACTTCTCAATTGTGTTACGCCGACTCCAACGAACGCTCCAGCCAGCCAGTCTTCGCCGGCGCCAACTACTTCTTGCAATGGCATTCTAGATTCACTTCTCAATTGTGTTACGCCGACTCCAACGAGCACTCCGCCGAGGCAGTCGCCGTCACCGACGAGTACGTCTTGCAATGGCATTCTAGATCCAGTTCTCGGTTGTATTACGCCGACTCCAACGAGCACTCCGCCGAGGCAGTCGCCGTCACCGACGAGTACGTCTTGCAATGGCATCGTAGATTCACTTCTCGGTTGTATTACGCCGACACCATCGAATGCTCCAGTCACCACCCAGTCTTCGCCGGCGCCAACATCTTCTTGCACTGGCCTTCTTGGTATCGATTGTGACCCTACGTCCACCTCAGACACTGCTAGCTCGAGTCCTACGCCAACTACCCATTGTTCTATCTTGGGTATGTTGGGCTGCACAACTTCGACTCCCGCTCCAACAAGGTATGTAAGATTAATTACGATATATTACACAGCACTAATACATCACTCCCAACGCCGACCAGCCCGACCAGCTCTTTGCTTTCTTCGACTGTGATCAGCTTCCCTAGCAGTTCCGCCAGTCAAACTTCTTCACATACTACTCAGACCGCATCTTTCACTCCTACGCCCACTAGCCACAGCTTGACGTCCACTAATTCCAACTACGCTTACTTGTCCACCGTCTCCACACTTTTGCTTAACAATCCTTCATCGACAACTTCACAAACGCTTTCCAATCCCGATCAACCCATTTCAACCTTGTCGATGCTTTCGGCACCTCCTACCGCCTCCCCTACCCTTGCTGTTCTTCCTAGCGGATTACCCCAAGTTATCCTGCCACAACCAGTGCTTGACATCAACAGCCTTCCTACCAGCGATACCATGATCAGCATTTTATTCAATGGTTCGCTCAACTGGCAATTTGTTGCAGGGAATGCCGATTCTCCGGGGCAAATCTTTGAATACTTCCCTACAGTGATCGCCACGGCTCTTGGCACCAATGGTATGTCTTTTAAGTCAGTACGTAATTGTTCGTTTAACTGACCCTTTGGCAGTCGCAGAGGTGCAAAACTATGAGCTGACGGTGTTCGAGCCTGCCTCATATACTGGGCCTCAGGACGTCGCCATGCTTCAAACGCTCTGGCTAGGGTACATGCCAGCCAACCAAGTTTCCACGCTGGCCAGCCTCATTACGGACTTGAAATCTAGCTTCTACAAGGCCCAATCTGGCCCTATTGCTACGACACTCGCGTCGTGTGTCGACCCAAGTTTGGAATTGAACGCGGTCTCTGGCCCGACACCAGGGGGAAGCACCACTGGGAACTTGTCCAGTGGAAACAACGTTCGTCAAGACGCGATCATCGGAGTCGTCAGTTCCCTGGGTGCCATAGCGATCGTAATCGTCGCGTACGTCGGACTCAAAGCCTACAAGAGACGTCGCGAGGTCGCCCACAGACGTCTGTCTGACAACGCCCATCACGTTGGGGTGCGCCCAGAGGGTCAAGAGTTCGATCGGGACAGTGTTGGCGGTCAACGCCGGAGAAGTTTCTACTATGCCGAGGACAGCCTGAGAGGCTTCCAATCTTCACGTGCAGACGAAGACGGTTACGATCACCGCGTTACAAATGTGCGGGAACGCCGGACGATTCAGCCAGGCACCATCTCGACGCCTATTCTGCGGGAGAGCACCATGAACTGGTGAACAATACCTCGTTATCTTTTTGTTCCATTTATTTCCCTTTTGCCATCTTTGCGGGACTGCACGCATCATACCCCCTCCTCCCTCTTCTCACCTGCTCATCCCTAACCATTTCACCCTCAGAACTATCTTTATCCCCCTTTATCCCTCTTTTTCTGTTGTTCACTCGAGAGGTCTTTTTTGTTCTTTTTTCTTGTGTAGCCGGGTTCTGTTGGTGCCTTATTTATGCATTTCTAGATGCCTAGATAGGACGCGACAACAAGGACGCTGTCGTGGTATGTACGACCCCAGCGACCCGTCGACGCCAGAGAGACGGACAGACCACCAGTTTTAGAGAAAAAAAATGGGAATGCGGCGTCGATCGCCGCCCACAGGTGTAGTTTATAGACAGAAAAAAAATAGGTTTTTGGGCAAACGATGGGCTGGTCTGCAACCGTTTTTTTTTTTTTTGCTACGTTCTGAGGTGCTCTGCTCAAGCGTCGACGATGGTGCCGCCTTTCTCTCGTTTACGTTTTGCTTGGCGTGTTTCAAATATGTGCCAAGTTTCTGACCATGTTGTGTTGTCTTTTGGATTATTAATAGCTTCTCGTCGTTGCTTGTTCACTAGTGTCCGTGTTCTCTGGGGGATTGAATAGGATGGTTTGGATTGGGTGTATACTCGTCGCTTTTCCTCCATGCTCCGAGATATATAGATGTGTCATGAACAAGACATGGATGGAGACGACGAAAAAGGCGTAAAAACACGACGAGTATCGAAGCTCACTGTGCATGTGTGTCAATAAAAGTAAAACGCTACGACCCGGCATCGACGTGATCCTCATCATTATGCGAGGTTGACATTCCAGACAGAGGCGGACGACATCCGTCTGCGACTTTGGTCAGGAACCGCTCGAGGACGGCTTTGCCTCGCTGGAGATTGGCGAGCGAGATGCGTTCGTTGGGGAGGTGCGCTCGGTCCTGTGATCGAGCAGGAGAGCAGGCGTTTGGTCAGGTCCGATCACGTACGTACCCGCGAAACAGGTAGGGGCGGAAGAGAACACGCACCGAGCTCTGACCGAGCGGCAAGTGAAGCGCGCGGCATCGGAACATTTTTTCTAGGCAAGGCACAGAGGGGATGGACTATGAAACGGAAAGGGGACGTGTCAGCGTGGATAGCTCGACCGTGAGAGCTGGCGTTGAGAGAACGGGTACGCACGCCGCCTTCACGGATGCGCAGGGGTTCGACGCTCCATTCTTCCCGTACGGCTGACTCGAGCGCTTTGAACCATGGATCATCGAGGTCGCCTAGCCACCAGTCTGCGGTGTGATCGATGGTGACCTAAGTCAGGCGCGTCATAGACAAACGTCAGTGTTGGCGACGCGCCGGACATCCGAAAAAGAAAGGGACGCACGGAAAGCTTGTTGGGTGATCCGAACGCGTCAAAAGACGCGCTCAGGTGTGAGACCAGCGCGCGCGAGATCGTGTCCAGGTCTTGGTCCGGTACGATGCGCAGCGAGAGCTTGGCCGTCACCATTCCGGGGATGACGGTGGGATCTGTCGTAGATCTGTGAGGACGACGATCGATCGCAGTCGATCAGATCGCAGGACTTACTTCCGGGACCGGAAACCGAGACATTGTGGACCGTGAGCGAGGGTTCGCGCCACCGTGAAGAGAGGACTGAAGCGGGACTATGCGTTACCGACGACAACAATTCGTAGAGTTGTTTTTCGTCTTCTGTCTGGGGGCGAACGCGGTCATCTGAGATCACGCTTTGAGCCGGGAGGGATGCTGATCACAGAGTCCGAGCAACGCACAAAAGTCTGGAATGGAGACTTTGCGCTGACTGTCCGTCAAGGTTGCGAGTAGGCGAATCCTAGGGACGAGCGTCGAAAGATTGCTATGCTATCGACACAGTACCTACATGTCAAACATGGGTTCAGCTCTAGCTCCCCCTTCGATACCAGAATGTTGATCGGGGACGCCGCTGGATATCTAGGAGACGTTTAGAGCATAACCTGAACCCTAAACCCAGAGAACATACCCCTACTGTAGCATGGACTACTCCACGCAGTCCGTACGTGATACATGGTGGGTACTCGGTTATCCATGTAGAGTTGCTGCGTGAATGGATTAGGAGAGCCCGGTCAGTTTATAATATCACAATACCTGAGCAAAATAGCATCGATGTTTCCGATTTGAGACTGGACGAATGAGTATATGTGCGAGGCCCAAAATTGATAGAGTCAAACCTTGTGCGCCGAAACAGCGCCCATGAATCCGGCGCTACCTGTCTCTTCTTCACCCTCAATCAGGAAGACGAGATCAACTCCAAGAGCCCGTTTCCTCAGCAGTTCAGCAGCAGCGCATGCCACCGCCATGATGGGACCCTTGTTATCTGTGACACCTCGACCGTATAGGTAGCCATTCCGGCCGGTAACAGTGAATGGATCAGAGTCCCAGCCATCACGTGGGGCTGAGATGACATCGTAGTGGCTGAAAAGATTTAGAAAGAGTCAAAGGAAACCAGTAGCACAACTTTACCCATAAAACAATATCCGAGGCTTCGGGTGTTTGCCTTGTGTTCCGTGGAAGGTTGCCAAGACCAGTGGATTTCCGTGCTCACTTGTTGGCAACTGTTAAAAATTAATCACCAGATATTGTATACAAGCAAAGCTTTACTAGTATTGACCCGGCGCCAAGTTGGTGTAGACACTTTTTCAACCAAATAGCTGCCTGGCGGCAATCTTCGAGATGCAAAGGATCAGAGCTGACACTCGGGATAGAGACAAAGATTGATAGTGCATAGGTCATGATATCTGCGTGTCAAACGTAAGTGATATGAAGTTCACATGGAGGGCCGCTCACCATGACTGTCATCTTCAGCTTCAGGCAGACGGTTCTCCGAAAGTGGGGCAGAAGTTGCTTTCGACGGCGAGTCAATGTCCCAAATCTGGACGGAATATGATGTACAAGCGTGAGGAGTGGGATGGGGAACTCACCTTGACAAACCCGTCATTTGCGCCTGAGACAAGTACGATCGCATTTGCCTGAAAAGAATGGGTCACGATAGATGAAAGCACACTGCCTTCGTGAGCACTCCAGGACGCAATGCAATTGAATGTAGGCGACCATTGCTTCAATGCACGAACGTTCATGTACTGCAATCCCCTGACCTTAGGGTACTCACCTGTATCTGACCATTCGCAGAGCCCGTGTAAAGCTCGGAATGTAGCATGGACAATGATAGTACGTCGATGTTCTGGAAAGCATCATGAGTTTCTGCTAAATGGATGCAAATAATGTTTCAACAAACCTCCTGGACTATGATGGTCCGGACAAGTGTTCTGGTCTCGAAATCAAATACTTGTACGTATCCGTCCTGACATCCTGCGAAGATGGTATCCCCCATAACTGCGAGGGACAAGACTGCACCATGATTGCATTCAAACGTATGTTTTAGAACTGGACCAGTGGAAGTGCATGTCCATATCTAGCGAGAGGTGAGTATTCTGATCGTCAGATCAATATCATCAATATCCGACTTACCTTGACAGTCTCGTCTCCACTACCCGTCAAGAGGTGGTAAGTCGTATCAAGTTGTAGGACAGTGTCGTCAGAGTCAGTTCTCCGTGATGGCATCACCGTCATACAGTATATGTATCCAAAGTGTGCAGAGTCTAAAACGTTGTGAGCAGGGATTTGGATGACATTTTTGTCCAAGGGAGGGGAATAACAACCACTAAGGTTGTTTGCTAGCAGATCCGCAGGTTTATGAGTGTACTGCGGATAACTGTCAAAGAATTTGTGGACTTTGCGGGTGGGCGTGGATGTACCAGAACAAAACTGTTCTTGGGGTGATCGGCTAAAGTTGAACCATTGTATCGAGGTGTTCTGGCAGCCGACGTAGACAGTTCGCAAAACGGGGTTCCAGGCCAGAGAGAAAAGATCGCCTGCCCCAGTCTCTAGATAGGGATGAAGGACATGGATTGCATCGAAGGATCCTGTGGACCATATCTAATCCGAGTTTGGTCGTAAGCGGATATTGTAGGAAAACAGCACCTACCCTGACAGTACTATCGCCTACGAAATGTCAAGAACCTAGTATAGAAGAAGTATGCCCTTCCCACCTGAAGCACTGAATAACCACTGTTTGTGTTCCGCGAGCTCCAGAGCAAGTATGCTTCCCGTATGACCGCGAAGACTAGTCCTGAGTGTATAGGACTGCTTGTCCCAAACCTACTGGCGTTGATTAGTTGGTCAAGCGACGCCAACTATGATATACCGACCGAGATATCTTGACACTGTCCTCCGACGAAGATGTGCCGATCATCAGCCATCAAGCTGAGGATGGACTGGTTTTCATCGCGCAAAGAGTGCAAGAGTCGGGGAGACGAGAGCGAGGGTGCGGGTTTGCTGACGGAGGCTTCGGAGCTAGACATGAGTATCGGGTGAAGAAAACGTGGGTCAGACCGGGTGGGGGTGGACGCACCCTGGGGTGCTTTTATGTTCATTTCGCGAATGTCTGGACACGGACCGCACGGTCGCGTGAACAACCGAACTTGGAGCGGGACTTTCACGTCTTGTGTTCCGTTCAAACCCCGCGCCGAGAGAGATGTTCAATTGGGATGTGAACAAGTCTGCACTGACTCCCGGGTGGTGTGCGCTGTAGAGAGAGTCTGGGTAGTATTAGTAGTATGACACGCGACTGACACGCGTTCGAGTCACCTTTTACAGGTCTTCCACTAACCGTCACCGCCTCTGCCGCATCCAACATCCGAATGGCGTCAGAAAAGGCAAGAGTGGCGAAAGACAAGGTGAATATTGGAGAATATCACCGGGCTCTGGTTGACAAGGCTTGGCCAGGGAAATGCGGCTTTCAAGACTGCCGACTATCCCACCGCGATTGGTCACTACACGGACGCGATCCTCGCCGACAGTAGTGACTACACATTCTTCCTCAACAGGGCAGCAGCATATCTCAAACTAGGCAAGTACGTCCATATATGATCCATTCCGAAGCTGCTCCATGTGGCTCATCAGTCGCTCTGCAGATCCGTGGATGCGGAGAGGGATTGTACCAAAGTTTTGGCATTGAGTCTTAATAACGTCAAGGCATTTTTCAGAAGGGGTCAAGCGCGGAGAGCTCTTGGGAACCTGGATGATGCACGGGCAGGTACGGAATAACACCAAAACGGAATCCAAGTTCGCTCATCCGTTTAGACCTGGACAGAGCCCTCGCCCTAGAGCCTGCCAACGAATCGGTCAAGAGTGAGATACTCGAGCTTGAGAAGACATCACAGCAACAAAAGCTCAAACAACGTTCCAAGTATATCGTAAGTCTTTGCCACAGTCAGGACATTGGTCATGGGCTGGATTCTCATTCTTAGGCTGTCGACAAACCCCAGACCACTCCAAGAAGACGTCGAGTTCCCATTGAGATCGTTGAGGACGATACACGGACCGCTGCACCTTCACAGACCAAAGATACAGATCTGCTTCAGCCAGTCTCATCACGTCCTCTGAAGCCAGAAAGCAAACCAACTACAACACAGGTTCCTCCGTCCAAACCGCAGACGTTCGTGGACGCCAAACAGGCACGCGAAGGATCTAAGCCGGTCAGAGTATCAGGTGGGATAATCCGTCATACGGGAAACCACACCATCGTCACCAGGATATCAAATGAGACTACCTCTTCGAAACCCACACCACGACCAGCATCGAGTACCCCACGATTCTCACAGCCACCCACGACATTATTTCAATTTACCAAGTCGTGGGAGACCCTAAAAACTGACAAGGACAGATGGAATCTCATTCGTGTAAGTTACTCTTGCAAAAATGGCCCCAGGAAATTTATCTTATGGCGTTTAGACAATCCCCCCATCTTCCATCCCAGCACTATTTCAAGCCTCGTTGGAGCCGCAGTTGCTTAGATCCATTCTACACACATTTCAGGTCATGCTCGAGCAGGATTCCGCTTCGGACACGAGAGATGGTGTACGAGATTACCTGTTAGCCTTGACCAAGGTTCAGAGATTCGGGACGGTAATGCTGTTCATGGATCAACAGGAAAGGCGGTTATTGGAATTATTGCACGAAAAGGTGAACTCTGCATATTCATAGGATTGCCGGAGCAATAGCATCAGTAACTCGCAGAGCTCATTCCAATGGCACGTCTACTGTAATCTGTCATGTCCGGGTGTGTCCGATCGACTCTCACAATATGCCGAAACGTTGTTCTCGATCGCGATTGTATCTCCCGGAAGTATTGCCCGAAACTGCAGGGAAATCAAGGGTGCTGGGGAGAATCGGATATAGTACAAGTTGAAGATGTCCCTTGCCAAGTCTCCACACAGCCTACTGATACCTGTGCCCTAGTTACCCCTTGCTGCTAACTCCATATATTAAACGCCGTCTTGTCTGCCAGCACGTATCTGACGCAGTTCTTTACAGTGGATCGACTCTCAGTTCATTTAATTTCTGACCTACCAATCCGTTACGCAGACGTTACACGCCCACGGCTGATCGCTGTGCATGGCTACTCTATCCGACTCCAACTTGGATGGACAAGCTAACGGTGTCACTCCAACAGCGCCAAATGCCACCCCACCAGTGCCAGATCATCCCGCAGTACCAGACACACAGGGTCAAACGCTTCAAACAAGTGGGCTAGTCAACACGGACGAACGCATCCAGCAAATCGAGGGGTTGAGAGTACACCTCGCCAAAGAAGGTCTCTATCGACCCGCGACGGACGAGACGCCAGCCAGTCACAACGACGCGACTCTCCTGTACGTCTACCTCCTCCGTTTTCTCGGGCTTGAACGTGCATTCATGTCTTCACGCTGACACCCGCGTGAAAATATACATACATACACACACACACAAGGCGTTTTCTGCGTGCACGTTCGTACGACCTCGACAAGGCCGCGGCACACTTTGCCCGTACAGAAGCATGGCGAAAGCAACATGACGTCGACGCGCTGTTCAACACGTTTGATGATGTGGACGCGCTCGAGTCGTCCCGGATATTCTATCCGCGTTGGACGGGGCGCCGAGATAAAGTAGGGTGACTCTATCTCGCTTGCCATCATGTGTTGGCAATGTCGCGACCGACTCTCACGTATCTCTAGCACGGTCTACCGCTGTACGTTTACCGACTCGCTTCGCTCGACAGTGCACTGCGCCGTGAGCTGGATGCAGTGCCACCAGAGAAGCGGTTCCAGCGCATGTACGTGTATTTCGACAACGCACCGTCCTATGAATAAAAATACGCATGGGCACTTATTTCCTACTACAGTGTCGTGCTCTACGAATGCATGATCCGATTCGTGTTACCCCTCTGCGACTACATTCCCCACGACCCACCGACGCCGCCGATATCCTCGGTGACGACTATCATCGATCTGGGGGACGTGTCGCTGAGAAATATGTGGTCCCTCCGAAGCCACTTCCAACAGGCGTCCATGATGGCGACCGCCAATTACCCGGAAACGCTGCACACCATCGCTATCGTCAATTCTCCCTCCTTCTTTCCTACCATGTGGAATTGGATCAAGGTACGCTGTTCGGAGGCACTGCTTACTCTGACGTGACGGTGATGTTGACATCCATTTGACTCATAGGGCTGGTTTGACGAGGGGACGCGTCGCAAGATTCATATTCTGGGCAAGGATCCTGGAGAGACGCTTCGCGAACTCGTTGACGAGGAAGACTTGCCAGAGTCCTATGGCGGTAAACTGAAGTGGGTGTTCGAAGATGAGCCATGCTTGGACAACGCCATTCAGAAAGCTATTGGCGAAATGCCAAAGGGACCGATCATGTTCATAGATGGTAGCGTCATTAGACCATAGCGATTACACATCATGTACCGCAGGTTGCATGAAGAATCTAAGCTTCGATAAGGCAGGTTGTAGATTTATGTTAGCGGAGGTTGGACCTCGAATGTTTCTGAGCCCATTAGATCTACCGGTATTTGTCCAGGCAGTACGATACATTAATGCACACAGAATAATGATATATGCTTTCGAAAGGAGACTCGGACAACAACAAAAGGGATGTATCACTCGAGGGCATCTTCAGGTTCAGCTACTACACCATCTTCGTTCCAAATCTGAAGGAACTGGTGAAAGAGAAAATGTCAACGGTCAATCCACGCACAAGCAAGCGCCTCATTTACCGTTGCCTTTTGCGCCGCCAAATGCTCAGGCAGGATAAGAGGTGCCATGGCAAACGGTAGACGATCCCAAGATATCGGAAACTGATGACGTTTGACAGCAGGTTTGTCCCCGACAGCACTCTTCTTTCCCGGGACGAATTTACTACATTTTCTGGGGGCGATCATAAGTCAAGACAATCCAAGGTTATAATCTGACTTACTCCTCCGAAAAGCCATATAACGCTTTCAAGTGAGATTTCAGCAGCATCACAATACAGATTATTACCGATGTTCTCATGACGTCGACATTAAGGTTCGCTCCTAGTGGAGGTTGTGGAGTGGGGTTCTACAACCTTGATAAGCGAATTGTCAACAATACCAATCGTTCGTCTCACCGTAACATGGGTGTCATTCGGATTCGGGGTGGATTGCTGTTGTGGCTCATGCAGCTGGGCAAGCAGGTTTGAAGGAGAAACGACTTCTATGAGTTGCATTCCTGAAGTGGATAAAATGGACGTGAGGTGTTTGATGACAGTGAAAGCTTCCTCTTGAGTCTTGTAATCTAGAATGGCAAAATTCTCGGCCATGTAACGGGAGAAGTCAACGTCGTCCTAGATGTCGTTTGTCAGAATGAGAAACACGGTGGAATATGAGGAGATGGATGTCCACCTGCGATGATTTCAGTGCGGTCGGAATGTCGAATGCCTTGACAAGCGCTTTCAAGAAATCCTGTCGAGGGGCTCGTTTTTCCCGAACTAGCGAATACCACCGTTGCAACAACGCGGTTGGCTCAGGTTGCATACGATATCCTACAGTGATAAAATTAGTGTTGTCGAAAGACTCAAAAGTGAGCCCACCTTGGACGATGTTTGGCGAAATCACTCTCTGGTAATCAAACGACTGCCTCGCGCTGACGATAAAACGAGCATTGAGAAGACTCATGTGCTTGTTGTACAGAATGGCATGCAACGCGCTTGCCCGAACACTCGTCGCTACGACAGGGCTCGTTTCAAGCGCAACAATAATCGGGAAAGACTAGTGTTTCGACTAGTATCAGTGACTCGCAGGATAGCTTACATTGCATACCTGAAGCGGGTGTGCAAGCCCTTGCTTGACGGTGAAAGTCAGGATATCGACAGCAACAGCCTGTATCTGCGGGTTCTGGGAGAGCGCAGCTTCCAAGATGGAGGATATATAACGTTGAACGACCGCGGAGCTGACCCTGTTCAAAGTACAAGCTCGTCACCATCAATGGTACCAGAAACAATAATTCTTACCCTGAATCTGCAAATCCTTCTGTATTCCCGACGAGCTCAGCCATATCCACCACGCCATCACCCTTTCCTTGCCCAGAGCCTGAACAACGTGCGTCAACACCCTCCAAGTTGTATGTGATGAGCTACTCACCCTTGAGATGTTCGGCATGTTTCGCCGCCTCAGAAACCAAGAACTCTTGCATGATCCTCAATAATCGTCCTCGGCTATCTTCATCAGGCGAAGCGAAAATCGCGTCCATAATCCCAGCAGAACGCTCCAACGTCATCAAAGTGGGCTGAGTGCGGAACAAGAAGCCTTGCAAGGAATTCAAGAAGGTCACTTACACGCGACTATGAAAACGCACCTAGACATTGCAAGATCCGCCCCTTGAGGCCGGCATCGCTGTATTTCGCGTAGAGGGAGAGAAGGCTGTTATAAATGTGTTCCACAATATGTCCCTATCACGGGATGGTGGTTAGAAGCACTGATATCATTCTGTGAGTTTCATTACCTCTGAAACGCCGTTTAACTCAGTCGCAAATTCTACACAAGATTAGATCTTATTCATCAGTCCAGTCATTTTGGGGCTCACCAGGTCGCTCAACACGGAGTTGATCAAAGTCGCAGTGTTCTCCAAGCAGGGACACAATGAAGATGAGGATAGATAATGTCCGTGTTTCGACGGCAGACATCGCGGCGTCCCTCCGAACGATAGCTTGCTGAATACGAGCTGTCAAGCGCGCGTGAAATTCAAGTAAATATGTCGACAAAACGGAACCCACCATTGCACGACTTGAGCAGGGCGACGAGTCGATGAAAGTCGTGTGTGAGGTGTTGTACAGAGCCACACAAGCACGCGACGCTTTCTTGTAAGCACTTGAACAAAAAGGTCAGACGTCCTTCAAGAGCTCGTAAGCTCAACCTACCACCACACCACCAACGTTCGACGGTTTGACGATCATCGGCTGCAAAACCGACTGTAGCTCCTGGCCAAACTTGAGAGCAGTTTTCGGCATATGGGGGATTGATATCCGGAAAACCCGGAGCAGGTAATCAGTAACAGCCAACTCCTCGGGCTAGGGGGCGAAATCAGCAAATGTTGCATTCAACCGATGAATCCATACGAACCGAAGAAGGGTTCTTCAAGTAGGGGAGTAGCGTGGAAGCATTGCTACCAGATAGTACAGACGGATATGCAGTCGCAAAGAGATAGAGCATCCTTATGCAAGATTGTACCGTCTGAGATACGGATAAACTCGAAACACATTGATTGATAGATTGGACACTCACAAAACCAGGGAGGTCAGAAGCGTCGACGAGACCATCGATCAAAGTTTCACATATCTCAGAGTACTTTGTGTGCATGGACGGAGCATCCACAGGGTTTTGACTCGACATGATCTTGTGAAGGAGGTCCTCCAAAGGAGATTGTTTATCCTTGAAGTAAGCAGAGACGCCCATGATAATAGACACTTTCATGAGCAGTGACGTCTTGTCCTGAGTGTTACTCGATGAAGGTGGCTTTCCCTTGGGAGGAGCAGCATGAGATGGCGTGTTCTGGAACCACAACTCCTCCATGGTCTTGACAGCGAGGTCCTTGACGGTGTCATCCTCATCCAACATTCGCAATACAAGCTTTGTACAAATGTCAACGCGACGTGCTAGGTCCTCAGTGACGCCGTAGTATTGCTTGAGCAGCTTGATCACACGCTTTCGTACCCCAAGCCCGGTGTCCTGTAACCAATGGTTCAGCGAACGGTGGATGAAGAGGAGGAACAAGGAGATACCGCTATACGGTCAGCGATTCTTGAATAGTAATCACCGACGACTTCAGGCGATTCAATCATGTATCTGCCAATCAACTCAACAGCAGCGTCTCGAACAGCTGGAGAAGAATCTAGAAGGTGCCCTTCAATGGCTCGTCGAACGTTGGCCTGTATTGTATCAAGTATATGCGCCGGATTGGAATGTACACATGCTTACTGTAGAAAGAATACTGGAGTCGCTGGTTACGATTTGGCCGAGGGCTCGCAATGCCTTGGTTCGCATGAACACTGGCGGTGCATCAAGAGCCATCAGCACCACATTGAGTATAGGTCCGAAAGAGCTCCTAAGATTTTGGACCGTGCCAATCTCCTCTGCAAGTAGGTCAACCCGAGCCGCTTCTTCTTCAGATCTAACAAGGCGTAAAACATCGAGAGAGGTTATGTTTGATACCCACTCACCCAACATCAAAAACATCCGTAGAACGATGTGTCCATACTTCGGAGAGGGCAGTCCGAAGCTTCAGACAAAGATTGAGGGTCGCCGATGATTTTTGTGTGCGTCTACCGTCATCCTCGGAGGGCAGAGCGCCGCGCAAAATTCTTAATGCGTTGGCCAGTTCGTGACCCCAGACGGCAGAAGTAAGTTCGCGGGCGCTCTGACCTCGGTAAGATGATATAGCCATGAGATCTCACCATAGTTTACGACGTACCTCGTAGGCTTGATCATCAGAAGAACGTTTCAGCAAGTGGAAAGAAATGGCTTCATGACGAGCCAGAAGCGTTTTGAAATCTTGCGCATTCTCCGTTGAAAGAATCTACAGTACCTCAGCATCAGACCAACCTCTCCAATACGTGAAATGCATACCTCATCCAGCGGAATAAGTGGATGTTTACCACACCGTTGTCGAACCTTGATAGTGCTTGATCGTAATCGAGCTGCGATGACCCCTAAATGATCTAGAGCTATCGCCTTCGCTGCGTTAGTATCTATATGAACACTCGTCTTGACGTCATCCAGTGAGGCTACCTGAAGAAATAGTTAAATCGCACGGATGGTCACCTCCGAACAGTCATACCATGAATTTACAAATCACACTCAGGATCAAACTTGCTGCCGGCCACTCTGGCCAATATAGTACAACCAAGAGGTCAGAGATTAGGTTATCGAGAATGATTCGATACTCGGCTTCGTTTGAGTTCTTCGTCAGCTTCCCCTTCCCGGACCTAGGCAAGCGATGAAGACACGCAAGTAGATAAGGAACACGGACATACCTCTGTGTCAAAAAGAGAACAATCGTTTTCGCGGCATTATTAGCCGAGTCTAGGCCAGACATATACAGTTGTATCTCCTGATCTCATGAGTGAAAGCGAAACACAGCACCAATCATACTCACCTCTACATCTTGTTCATCGAAAACGACGTCCTTGGCCTTCTCTGTCGTACTGTCCTGGTTTCGCAGCGCACGATTCTGACGAGTCTTGGAAATGTTTCGCGCAGCTATTCGAACGTCGCGTGCAGATGTCTGTACCAGTTGAAGAAGTAGGGCGGACACTGTACGTATTGAACGGCCATCGCGTAGACTGTAGACATGTTATTGACGAGAGGTGAGACCGTTTAAACGGAGGACGGACCGAAACTGTCCAGCCTTTTTGTGGCTGTTCGAGAGCTTAATGAGTGACGACAATATTTCTTCGATGATCCATGATCGTTGATCTTCGTGGTTTGCAAAGACCTTGAAGAGATCAGCTTGGTTAAGCTCTGGTATCAACGGGATACTCACACTTCGAATGATTGAAAGAGCATCGAGACGAAGACCTCTCATGGCGCTGTTCCCCAATGTACTCAACACGACATTCTCTCGCTTGCCCTTGGTGTCGCTCTCTGCAGACTCGACCACAAAGAATGGACCTATAGCGATATAAACCGCTTGGATAATGATTGCATCAGACATGCTAACCCCATCTGCGGAAAATAGGGAGTTGATGCGGGGAAGAGCAGCAGCGAGAGCTTGGAAGAGCTCGGTCAGTAGCCTCCGCAACTCTCCGCAGCTGGAATGCGTGTAGCGAAGTATGCAGCTAAGTTGAGGGGACGTTGCTCCACTGACTCCTGTGCCCTCTACAAAAGGATAGACGACCATAGTGAGCTGATTCTTAACAGTGCTAAGGCAAGTTGTGATCAACTCCTCTGAGTAAAGCTGCGGGGCAACTGAGCGATTCGTAAAAAATTACGAACTAAAGTCACGAACCTGTTTTGTGAGGCCCTCGCCACTCAAGAGCGCCATACAACACTCCGCAGCCAGGATGCTATCTCGAGAAACCTCCAAATGAACTGTCAACTCGTGTACGTCCGAATCTGTAAGTTGTTGGGGATGCGAATCATGCACGGTGGGACGGTCCTCATGTACATCGATACCATCTGCTGGAACCTTGTGACCTTTTTTCGATTTGCTGGGTGACGAAGGTGGTGGAGGATGGTGGGTAGAAGTGCGAAGAGGATCTAAATCTTCCCCTGCCTTGATCGAGCGTTCCAAAATCTTCATTAATCTCGACAACGTGGGGGTTCCGATGTCTCCGAGAGTGTCTCGTGCCTTTGACCCGGAACCAGTATTGGCGACACCTTCACGTGTTGGGCGTCGAGATCGCTTGGAAGGACGAGCGAGTTGACTAATGTATTTTGTCAATTTCCTCACGATGCTTGGCTGGAGATGCGGATGGTTGCAGTCAACCGTGAGAGGAGAGAAGTATTCCTTTGGGAGGTCAGCAGGTTCAATATCGGCTGCAAGAGAGTCTTCCGCTTCCAGTATATCTTCAATCAAGGTGTTGAGCCTCTCAAGAGGGGCTGTAATACACAGGAAGTCAGCGGGGCCGGTTGCAATGAATACGATTCGTGATACCTCGCTCATCCTTGTCTCTAGTGCGTCGAGCGGAAGACTGTATGTCGACGTGGATGTTGCGACGGGGATGATCTTCGTCGGCAGATTCATCTCCAGAGGCCAGATCACCAGAGAACGACTTTGTCGAGGGTGTTGTTTTCCAAGTGGGAGGAGGGATGTTGACATATGCTAATACCTGGCGGGAGGATTTTGACGACTTGAGAGAGGGCGTTTCACTCGTGAACCTCACGTTTGAAGGAGAATTTGTGGAGTTTGCTGCATGTATGCGCTTGCAAGAAGGCGTGATGAGATCATCCGGAGATTTACGCTTCCTAGGGGTTACAGAAGGTTGGGGAACGGCCGGAGGTGGTGGAAGATTTGGGGGGAGCGATTCTACCTTTGAAGGTGACTGCTGATAGGTATAGGTTGGCTGGTTGGGTTTCGAATCTAAAAGCTGGGCAGAACGGTTGAGGAAATCCTTGAAGAAGGGGCCAGATTCCTCTGGTTTGTAGACGCGTGGCTGTGATTTGGCTTGACTTGGGTAGCCGAGAGCGAACGCGAGTGAGGATGAGGATGAACGGATGCCAGGGGGAGGTGGTGTCGGATAGGCCGACGTTGGATTGAACCGCTGGAGGACAGAGTTGGCTATAGCTGGTGGGTTATAGGAGGAGTTGGTGGGTGTGAGGGTCCAGTTCGAGGGGGGAGAGAAACTGTATTGGTTAACGCTATGGGGACGCGAGATGAGTCGAAATGCTAGCCAGAAGGGACGAGTACGTACGGGGTGCCATAGGAGAGATAACGGACGGATTCGTTCCTAGTAGCTTGCCAATACTGGGAGTGCTGGGCGGGGGTAGAAGGGTCGGAGAGATAAGTGAGCTCGCGGGAGTAGTCTGAAAAGGGAGAGCTGGACGACGGATGGGTCTGATAGGAGATGGCGTGAAAAGCGGAGTAGTTTGCCTGCATGTAGGTCGGTGGTGGGGCAGGGTTGGAAAGATTGCTGATATGCCTGGTCACTGTGTGTGCTGGTCAGCGCGGAAGGGACAGAGCGATAAAGGACGATACCATGGGCAGAGGGCGTCGCGGAGGCGGGCGGATAAGCAGCAAAGAGCCTGTGAGCATCGTACACGGCGTCGTGTCCTCCTTGGGAATGCGTGTGCATGGCCCGTGCACCAGTACTGATGGCAGTGGTAGGATCTGGCGAGTACGTCCCGTGACGATTCGGATACCAATCTGCATTAGAGTGTCCGCTCATCCCCAAGGCTAGAATTGAACCATCCGTAGTTTCAAGCGTTGTACATGTCACAGTCACATGTCTCTACACAGCCCTTTAAGTAGTTAAGTAGTAAGTAAATCTCCTAATTGGTGTAGGACCATCTCAACAATGGTCGTTTGCTCTTTGCAACCCAAAAAAAGGTCATATCTGATTAGCGCTGATCGCCCTGAACGTAGGAACGATGTTTGCAATTGCTCGCAGGTATGTACGTGCGCCGTGCGTTGATACAATGTAATGATGTAAACATATCGCACTCGCGGTTCGCAAAATGGTGGGAGCATTCGACTTTGACATCCAGTTTCGCCTATCGGATCATCTCGACGTATGCCTCGTGATGCATGATGAATAAAATCGGGCGATACGATGCGCGCGGCATGACTGCACGCCATCGCCATGGTCCTGCACACCGAAGCGGTCCTCATCAAATTCAACACGTCTTTGCGCGCTGATCACACCCCATTGATCAATCTGATCGCGTGCGCAGTTCAGATCACTGGACGAAGGGCGCCGATCAGTCGGTTGGAGAACACAGATTGGGTGGACGTGAGTGCGATGGTAGTCTGCGAGGGTGATGGACGAATTGGTCGAGATCGGTCTTGATTTACAGTTCGAACAATTGCCGTGTATGATTGGCCGCTTGATCATGATGAGCGCCGCATAGACACCACACTCCGATCGGCGGTCTCAGTGCCAGACAGCCTACATATTCAAGTCCTGAATCGCGATGACAGAGCACACGTCAGACATGTTCAAAACCCTGCTTGCAAAGCTTGTCAAGACACCCGACGATTTCACTCCAGACGACCTCAAACTCGCCCTCGAACACCTATTTACACCCAATGTCGTGCCCCCAACCCAAATCGGCGCCTTCCTCGCTGCGATGCACATCCACCGGATAGAGCATCGCCCAGAAAACCTCGCAGCGGCCGCTCAGGTGCTCCGTGCTCGGGCACTCAAAGCCGCAGTCGAGGATGACGACAAGGACTTTGTCGTCGACATCGTCGGCACGGGTGGAGACGGACACAACACGTTCAACGTTAGCACGGCCGCTGCGATCGTCGCAGCCGGCGCCGGCGCGCGCGTCGTCAAGGTACGACATCCAACTCATCATCCGTCATGCGTGTCCTCTGTCCTGACGTGTTCCTGTTCTCCATACCACCCATATCGTCCCTATCCTGATTCCTTATTACGTAGCACGGCAGCCGCGCATCGACCTCGACCTCAGGCTCCGCTGACCTCCTCCAAGCGCTCGGCTGCCACTTTGTCCCACCAACAGACCCCATCACCCCCACCCGCATCCCCCGCATGCCCTTTTTCTTCATCCTCGCACCGCACTACCACCCTGCACTCGCCCTCCTCGCACCCCACCGCAAATCCGTCCCCTTTCGCACCCTTTTCAACGTCCTCGGTCCACTCATCAACCCCGCCCGTCCTCGAGGGATGCTCCTCGGCGTCGCCGACCACGCGCTCGGACGCCCGTTTGCCGAGTCACTTAGGGAGGGCGGGGTGCAGCGCGCGCTGGTCGTGTGTGGCGCCGAGGGTCTGGACGAGATTAGCTGTGCGGGAGAGACGTCGGCATGGGCGCTTGCGCCGGACGGGAGTATCACGGAGACGGTGCTGCATCCGGGGATGTTTGGGCTGGGGACGCATGGGTTGGACAAGGTCAAGGGTGGAGGGGCGGCGGAGAATGCGCTGGCGTTGACGACGTTGTTGATGTCATCTGGCGAGGGCGAGGAAGAATTGAGACCAGTGAGAGAGTTCGTGTTGATGAATGCGGCGGCGTTGTTGGTCGTTGCTGGGGTTGCGGAGGATTATAAGGATGGGGTGAGGTTGGCGAGGGAGGGCATCAGGTCAGGGTCAGCTTGGATGGCGTTGGAGGCATTTCGTGAGTCGGAGCGGACGGCGATTGTGAACGTTGGAAAGTAACACTGCATTGGTCAAATCATCCTTTGATATTTCGCATCGCGGTTATCTAGCGAACTAGCTACTAGTCCGCCGTTTCTTCCTCGATGATCCATTGCCCTCCTCGGCATCGGCTTGACGCTTGTGTTTGATTCCAGCCAGCCTCATGATTTCTTTCCGCTTCTCTTTGTCCTTCTCTCCCTGCAGCGCTTCCTCTTTAGCGACCTTTTTCCGATGCACCTCTTTCCTCTCAGTCTGCTTCTCCTTCCGTCTCACAACCTGATCCTTCCGTAGCGCTCTGATCTGTTGCAAAAGAGCGATGGCTTTCCTCTCCTCAGGCTCCATCACCACAGCACGCTTTTGCATATATGTCTTGGTGCTTTGCGCTTTCATCGCCCTCGGCTTGGATGCATAGGGCAGTGAAGCCTGCAGCTTTTTAGATATTTTGAGCGGATTGAATCGTCGTGGTATGCGTTTGACAGGCCTGTAGTGCGAGTTGACATTCAGCGGCGTCTTGATGCCCTCGTCTCGTCGCACTTGGCCCGTGAGCCGCATGCCTTGCCAGCGCGACTTATCCGATAGAAGTAATGATGTTACTGGATTATAGAACTGACGAGGCTGGATCGAGTACCATGCTCGTAAAAAGACGATGTCTGTCGTCTTGTTTTCAGCTCCGTCACGTCAACGTTGCAGATGACAACGCACCACTCATGAGCAACTTGTCTTCAAACGTCGCCCGGAACGCACCCTGTGGCTTCGAGAGCGCTTTTTTCACTTGTCCTCGAATTCCCGAAACGGTCCGGATAGTGGCCCCTTCAAATTTCGCGACCTCGAGTGCACTGGTAAACATGTCCTTTACGAACGCCGTGTTCTTGAATATCTTGAATGGGACCCCCGTGAGCTTCAATTTCTTGACGATTTTCGCCGACCGGTCAATGTCGAGAACGACGCCTGTGGCCGATACCCTAAATCCAGCACTATCTCCATTCAGTGAATTGAAAGCACAGAAACCGCTGTTTGGCAATGCAACGGGACCATAAAACGTCGCATAACAATGCATGTGTTCGGGAGTGTACTTGAGCATGCGCATACGGATCGAGTGGTCGTCGAGAGAGTATATCGGGATGGTCTGGAATCGTCGCCATCCGAGTGAAAAGATAAGTGGATCATTAGTCTTGAGGGTCTTGATGGACCAACGGTGTCGCTTGATGCGCACTTGCAGGTATCCAAAGCGTTCCTCAGCCGGCAGTAAGCCCCCAACAATGATAGGATAATGAGGATCAAAGTTCTCAATCATCTCGCATGGAACGGAGGAGAGTTCGATGCGGACATAGGTTCCTGGTCGGTAACCCTCCACCAATGTACGTGCTTCGCCATCTACGTCCTCGAATTCCGCCCGATTCAGTTGGAGTTGGCGATTCAGCTCGTCTTTCTTTTCGTCGTAAAAGTCCATTTTGTCTCCTTCCGGGTCGTCGTATTGCTCGTCAAACTTGCGTTTGAGTGCTTCTTTTTTGGCAGCGAGAGCTGCAGCTCGGGTGGTTTCGGACTCTTCATATTCTTCGCCTCCCGATCCCTCCTCATTTTGCTCTTCTACATCTGCACCAGCGGTGGCAGTTTCATTTCCAGTGATGAAAAGCGAACGTATGGAGTCGAGGTTTTCTTCGTCTTCCCATTCCTGCAGGTCCTCAAGCAATAGTGGTTCCTTGGTCATGTCGAGGTCATCATCATTTGACTCAGCTATCTCTTTGGGACGGAAGAAATCATCGTTTCCCCCAAATTCAGAGTCACTGTCCGCAAAGGCAATGTCTCCGTCTTCCTCTTTTTCAGTGAGTCCTTCCAAAGGTCTCGTGGCGTTTCGGTATGCACCACGCCCATTGTTATCGCGCGACGGTATCAGGGTATCATTATCATCGAGGGAGTCGTCCTCGCCAGATTCCACGGATGGGTCTTCGCCATTGTCCGAATCTGAACCGTCTGGTTCCTCGTCCTCGTCATCATCCTCGTCTGACCAATTATCATTTTCGTCCTCGTCATCTTCTTCCTCGTCTGTGTCGCCGACATCCTGTGCGTGGGACGTCGGATCAACACTGAGGTGTTTAGACGAAGATCCAAGTAATCTGATCTGACTCCGGGAGATGCCATCCTCGAGGGTAGCGTTGACGTCTTGAAGATCGATGACCATCTGTTCTCCCTCGCCTTGAGGTACCGATTGAGAAGCTGGAGGAAGGGCATCAATTCACGAATACGGTCCATAGTGAACAGTCTACCATCTGCTGGTCCACGTGTAAAGTTACCGGGGACGTTAATCCAGACCGAGTCTTTGTCGTACATGAGACCTCCGACGTCGCTCATGGGTGCGTGAACAAGTAGCTTCCTTTTCTCGCTCAGCTTTCTCCGCTTCTCCGAATCTACGTCAGGGAGCGGACAAGGATCTCCCAGTAGAGTGACAGACGTCATATTCAGGTCTCCAACACCGGGTATGTGGATCTTGGTGCTTTCACGGAGGTTGGTACCACGCAAGTAACCATACAGCGTGACTGTGCGATCACATTTGCCTTTCGAAGCACGAATCGTTTCGCGGGGCGTAAGATCCTCAATACGATCTGCTAAAAGATATGGATGGTTATTTCGGAATACGAGTGGACGGAACTTCATCACGCTGATGAAACGAGAGAGATTGAGGATTTCGCTGTCCGGATAACGGCCGTTGAGGACACCGGAAAGATAAAAGAGTTTTGCGCCTTGATAAATCTCTGTCCAAAATCGTTTCTTGAGTGCCTTCTTCGTGTCCTTGAGAGCGGATTGTTTCTTAATGAGGTCCAGATGTGAAAGGATGCCGATGACTTTTGGAAATCCGTGGGATTGTAGTATGTTGAGAAACTCGAAGGTTTCCTGTGTACAAGGGTTCATGAGCGGAGAAGGGCAGTTGATGATTCATAGGGGCGGACCATTTCAAAGCCAAACGAGCCGTCGATCATGAGGAGAACCAAATCGACGACCTTGGCAACGTCGATCATCGAGTTGAGGTCGTTGTTGCACTCGATGAATGTCAATCGTCGCTTCTTCCCCCCAATCACTGTGATAGGGCCTTTTGCGTCTTGCAAGGTCTGTTTCGAGTATCGACGAACAAGGCTTTTGAGGAGGGTTGTCTTCCCGACTCCCGGAGGTCCCACGAGTGCGACAATGACGGGTGGAGGTGCGTCCTCAGGGGTCCTGTCGACCAACGGAACATGTAGACGAGTCTGGTCGCGCTCTACATTCCTACGACCTTGTCTGTCAGCTCGTCTGCCAGACTTGGGTGCAAAGGCCTGGGCGAGGATGATGAGGATGAGGATGGACAGTGTACAAGCGACGCACCTTTTCGTTGAATCCAGAGTGTTGTTTTCCTTTGCCCTTTTTGTCTGCCTTGGCCCCAGACTGAGCAGGTCTGTGCGCCTTGTGGGTCTGTTGTTCCGACATGACGTTGAAGATCCAGAAAATCAGTGTGTAGTAAATCTGGCAAGTGACCCGACACGGGGGGGTCGAATAACGATCACGTGACTGACGCGTTTCTTGTTTGCTTCTTCCGTTTGTGCGACTTCGTCTGCTCGCTCTCCGCCCGCTTCGTTTCCTTGTCTCGCTTTTGCATCTTTCTCTTGTACTTTGTTTCTAGCGACACCCCAGATGGCTAAAAAGTCATTATCATCCTCACGCCGTGAGTTCAGCATCCCTGGAGATGAGCTTGAACAACATCGCATACAACTCGAACACAACTTGCAAAACACCGATCTATCTCTTCATCTATCTTCTGTGCAGGACGACGATGCCGCCGACAATGGGTCTCTGGAGTATCCCAGGCGTGGTTCTGCACCCGACCAATTCACTGCCTTCGCCTCATTTGATCGCCATTCCCGAGAAATCCTGGATTTTGATGCCAGCAACATCCGTGCATGGTCTGTCCACGACGATGAAGGTATCACGCCATACGATGTCCGGACTATGTCGACCGCTGCCCACCATGCAAGCGCCGTTACCATTACTGCAGGCCTCGCCCGCAATGGGAGGAGGGAGCCTAGCATCAGCGGTGCAGAATATGATGCTGATCGCCCCCTCCAAGACATCATCGCTGGTATGGAGCACCGATTTGAGTGTGTCTATATGTACTAATTTTGGCAACGTCGTGCTCTCCAGCACATCACGCAGGTTCCGATGTAGAGGATGCAGAGAAGTCGCAGGACATCCCCCGTCCAAAGTTATCGGAAACGCTACAGCGCGTCGGTTTCTCTCCCAGACGTCCCCGCGGTAGCCAGCCTCGACCCTCACAACACGCGATGCCTGAGTCGTCGCTTCGACACGCAGAGCCGAATGTTCTTCGGCGAAATATGACTCCTCGGGCACGAAAAGCCACAGTCGCTTTTGATACCACTGCCACACCAATTCGCAGACACGTATCTCAACATGTTGTTGTCCAGCCAAGTGTTAATGTCCAGCAGGCGACGCCTTCCACGTCAGGCTCTCGATTCACCAAGATGGCGAGGGGACTGGCCCGGGAAGTACGTCAAGCTCAAGAAGAAGAGGATGCTGCGATTCTCGCCGCCGCGCACCGTTCTGTGGCCAAGGACGCACTGATTCGAAACGCTGCAGATACTCTAGGTGACCTGGGTCACGACGGCTACGCATCAAAAAAGTCTAACCGCAGTCGCGTGCATCTCCCAGACGTCACCGGTCTCACGAATGCAGTGATATCTCCGGCCAAGGCAAATCTGGAACGGTACAGCGTCCGCGGTCCGGGTTCTAGAGAGGTTGAAGGTAATTCAGCGTTCTACTCCTCGGGGAAGAAGGATTGATTTACGCGACCAAAAGCCCGTCTTATCGCATCGCTCAACGCACTTCATGCAAAGTTGAACCATCTGGAAACAGAGAATAGCATCGCACGACGTCGCGTCAGAGAGCTCGAGTATGAGCTCGAAGAGTGTAAACGTGATGTTGTCAGAGAACGCACCCGGATTATGGAATCTCAGGACGCGATAGACGCTAGCGCCGCTCGTTTAGCTGTTCCATCTACTTCTCGCGCCAAAGGAAAGGAAAGAAGAAACAAAGACGCGGACCCCCACGCGTCCAAATACTTTGAAGTGGTCCAGGAGAAGAAAGGTGTGTGACTTCAATGGTGTGAAACACTTTTTGTTGATGCGTCGCAGCGCTAGAAGCACTAGTCACGACACTAAGGTCCCACCTTACCCGTGTCACGTCCGACTTGGCCGCTCAACAGCAGCTTCTCGAAGACCTCCGTCGCCTTCGAGAATCGGACGCGCTTTCATTGGGAGAAAAGACACAAGAAATTAACGAGCTCAGAACCGAAGTGGAAAGACTGGCTGGCGAAATTGAGGTCCTGCGTGGGGTCGTCGAGGAGGGCCTCAATGAACGGCGTCAGGGGCGTGATGCCGCTCTAGATCCTGATTGCTCCGTTCCTCCAGTGGTTGAATCTCTGGTACCTCCCGTCAGGCGGTTCATCGATGACGAGGAGGTAGACCGAATATCTGTGGATCTCGATGAACGTCGTTCCGAGCGAGCGTCCAATTCATCCGCCCAGAGTTCCTACTCGGCCCCGCTACCCATGGAAGAAAGCCCGGCCAACGACTCAGCCTCCTCTGTCAAGAGTCGTAGCAATACCCGTCCACTCCGACGAGCTCAGGAACGAAACATTGGCGGGGTAGAATCCAATCCGCCGTTCCCTAAAATCAGCTCAGAGCGTATGGAACATTTGTTCTTTTCTGCCCCACGCCACAATGCAACGTTATGTCGAACGTGTAAAGGCCACCACCACCGCCACCACTATCACGGTAATGGCGGTCACCGAGACAGTCATGAAGCTCAGAATGATGACCACGAGGACAAAGACGAAGGTTTCGATGAGGGTATTGAAACGCGACCCCATCCTGACCACCCACGTGAGAGCGCCCGAGGTGTCGGACGTACGTACACGATCGAAGAAATTATCGAGAGGATGGACAAAAATGGCGGTACGTTGAGATCGGGTGACGTTCCACCTCAAACTGTGCTTGCTCGGGTCATTGGTGGGCTCGAAGATGAGTTTGCTCACTTCAGGGAGTATGGCTATTCTTTATCCTTTGTCATGTCTCCGCTGATGTCGTTCCAATGCAAGGGTGTACGGTATTCTCGCTGAGGAGTATAGATCATTGGATTGTGCCACCCAAGCAACGAAGCGCCACATGGTAGGTGATCGCTTGCGGGACGTGATAGAGGTTCTGGAACACAAGGTAAATTCCAACCTACTTGACCATGCTTCAATTATTCAATGTCCTCTAGGGTAATCAGATAGCATCATTGTATGATCTATTAATTTTCGAAGACAAACCACTTGAACAATAGTTGATTCAATAAAAATATTGTGATACATCATGCATAGGATATGGGTCCAGGTTTATGGTGATGACAAAGAAGATATCCCAATGTTGTGCGGATTTCGGAACCCCTCTAGGAAATATTTCCGATTGTTTTCCTGATTGATGAGAAACTCATTATCACTGTTGTGTTGAGGAGTTGCTGTCTGAGTGTCTCCTGTCTCCTTTGTTCTTGAATCTTAGCAGTCTCCTTAACTGTGTGTTGTCTGTTGGGTATGGCTGGTGAAGTTCCTGGATTCAAAAGTCTCAATTCCTGAAGTGTGTGTTTACCCTTTAAGGAAGTTTGATTATAAATCTGCCCCTGCCCCCTTTTCTTATCTTTTAGTTGGAATCATTGCCCCCTAGCATCAGGAAATTGATGAGAGTCTGCTCAACCCATAGATAACATTAGCATATTTAATAAATGCATTCTGATATATGATTAGCTAGCTAATGTTATTTACTTCATGGGATTGTTGAGATGCATTACAATATGTCTAAGACTGTGATTGTCTCTCAATTCTATCAAAAAAAGACTTTTGGCCATTTCCTCCAATAATAATAGATCTGATCAAATCTAATCCATTGTCAAATATGATCAACTATTTCTTTACTAGCATTTTGATCACATAGATCTATAATGATGATATTTGTCTACTATCTAAAGTAAATTCATTTGATTACAATTTTCTATCTTATATACCAGATCAATAATGTCTAGATGCCTAATGTTATCCAATATATCTAACTTGATATATATGATCAGATTTATCTTACTAACAACATAGACAATATGATTCACTCTTATGAAATTGATAACATCTCTTATAATCATACATCAGAACAATGATATCTATACAGTTGACTCCCTTGTAACCCATACCTGTTGATAAGGGCCAAAAAGTATGGGTTTTGATGGGCCATGGGTTACAAGGAAATTATGTAATTAGGCACAGATGAAGTAATGGTCGGCGTCAGCTCGACCTACGAGGGAAATAGTCAGTGATCACCGTCTTTTTTGCCTCCCACATTCCCAGCAAACAGGTTTCCTGCCCAAAGTCGCCTAGTGCCACCTCCAATCTGCGAGCATACAGAGTGTTCATCAACCCAACAAAACCTTGCAATGCTGAAGCCATCTGCAAAGCCTCGCTACGTGTCCAAGCAACAATATGGGTATCAATGCTGAATCTGTTTTCCGTGACCTCGGCTATTTTTGATATGTTCTCAACATCCTCCTCTTGCTTTTTCATCTCCATCACAGCTTCATATATCTCCTCGTCCATCACATCAAAGATATTCATGGATTCAATGGTGGGATTAACAAGCTCTTCAATGCTCATGCAATTTGACTGCTGGAGAACTTCAGTCAACTGCAAGGCATCAAGAGCCCTTTCAACCATGGCTTCAGCTCCAGAGATGAGGTTGTCAGGGTGTTGTTGAATGGACTTGGAGTTTGACTTGGTCGGCATGGCAGCAGGGTGGACAAGAGCTGAAATGGGCAGTGATGGGGACAAATGTGAGTTGTCTGTAATGTCGGGGAGGATTCCAGCTTTACACCAGCAGTTCTGGATGATAGTGGTGTCAACTAGATCCCAGGCTTCCACAGCAAGATGCATTGCCTGCAGCTGGTTGATCTGGAAGATCTCAGAGAGTAAGTAGTCGTTGTCATAGCGATCAACTGAGTGCTTGATGAACTTTGCACGGTAGTGTGACTTGAAGCAATGGATAATGCCTTGATTGTTTGGTTGAATGTGCGAAGTCAAGTTTGGAGCAAAGTTTTTAACGCAGATATTAGTGAGTCCCTCTGGAACGATATGGCCCGAAAAGTTATCCTGCAAGAGTAAAATCTTTCGACCCTCCCTTCTGAGTGAACCATCCCATCTTTCTAACCACTCTTGGTAGATCGACGCTGTCATCCATGCTGTTGCATTTGCATGGTAGTCAAAACCCAGTTGTGCTGCTGACCTGCCTTCGAACATATGAGGCATTTTTGCCTTTCCAATGATCAGCAGATCGTGTTTCTTTGAGCCATCTGCATTTGCCATGAACACATAGGTTAATCTTGTTTTTTGACCTCTGACTCCAGCCTGTTGCTTATTTGAAAGTCCACAGTCAGGTGGCATCCTGTCGAGTGACCAGTGTTCAGTACTCATAGTAGACTTCCACAGAGATGAAGAAACTGATGCATAGAATAAACCAGTCTCATCCATATTGTAAATGTCCTGTAGCTTGTAATTGTGTTCCTTTATCAGTTTCTGCATATGCAGCTGCTCCTTCTTGACAGTATCGGGATTTGCAGAGGCAGCTTCACCATGTCATTTGGTTTCCTTCAACCTGACACGTCGTTTGTATCGGGTAAGCCACCCACTGCTTAATTTAAGCTGCTCGTCTGTTGGTATGCCAACCCGGTTTGCAAACGACTGCCATTTATGACAGATGATATCACCAGTAAGGATAATCCCATCATTTAGTGCCTTTATAACCCAAAGGTCTAACATTTCTGTAACCTGAGGGTGCAGTGTCTGACAGACTCGTTTTGCCAAACATGACAAACCAACACTCCGGGCCGTCTCATACTCTGCCTGCCATGCAACTTCTTGCTCAAGCCACTTGGAGATCTTTGGTTGCTTGAGTTGAAGAGCAGGATAGATCTTGTCAAAGTGCATGGCAGTTTTGGTCTGATTCTTGCCATTCTTGTGATGCCAGTCAAGGATATCAATGTATTGCTCGAGTGTAGCATTCTGCTTCTTGATGAGCTCTTGTGGCTGTGCTCATTTTCGCTCACCATCTGTCACAGAGTTGGCCCCAGATACTACTGGACCATCTACAGAAATGTTTCCGATGTCATTTTTGAGTGTCAAATAAAATGGATTTACATTTTCGCTTTTTTGATGGAACCACATCCCATCCTGCAGCCTCCTTCAACCTCTGAATCATGGACTGCTCTTGTGAATCCAGGCTTGTGATAGCCATTTCATAGTTCTGGGCTACAGCCAATTTTTCAATGAGACACTTTTCATCGACTAAATTACCAGAATTGTTGAGCCAGTCTTCATCAGCTTTGGAGATAGGCTGATTACCCCGCAACACAGCCTCAAGTGAGACTTTTTGGTTGCGTGTTTGATCCTGAAGCTTCTTTAGCCCTTTTTTGAGAATGTCGATGGGAATCATGGTGTAGGTTCAGGTTTCAGTTGCCAAATTGAGAACATAGTTGTACTAATTATGTAATATATATACCTAATATGAAAGGATTAGGGTTAGGGTTATGGGGTTTCGTGCTCCAAACTACCATGGATTATGGGTCATGGGATTTAGGTGCGAAATCACTGCAAATCAATTCAGGAAGTCCAAAAAAGTATGGGTTAGTGCAGGTCATGGGTTACAAGGATTATGGGTTACAAGGAAGTCAACTGTATGATTCATAAGACATTTTAGATCTTCATTATATATGTTGATCATCTTTGTAATGCTACCACAAATTACTTTGATCTGTAACACTGTCAAATATGAGAAATTTCAGCTTGATATTAACTATGATCCATCTTATCATGATCAAGATCTATAACACTGTTGAATATGAGAGATTCCAGCTTAATATTAAATATGATCCATCTTAACATTCTAAAAAAAATGTGTCAGAATCTTCTGAAATATATTTCATGATCAAGATTATACCATAGAGAGCTATGAAAATATATATTTTTATAATAAACTTTGATCAATAGTATTAGACTTGGTATATCAATCCATTGTTTTCTAATGATAGAAATGTACAATTGTATCTTTCTTTGTTTATTGTTCATTTTTGTAAGGTTGACACAATGAATATGATCCACATTAACATATTGGAAAATTATATTAGAATCCCCTGAAATAAACTTGTGAAACGACCAAATATCCTATCTATTGATATCGGTTGTTGTCAAGTGTCTGTGCTATAGTTCACAGCTATACAGCGCTTGCAATGAGTATATCTGATGTATCGATGAGGACAGCAAGAGGGATGTCAATAAGGGAAAGGCTGGCAAGCCTTTATAGATTAGGGACTATCTGGCAAGACTAGAGGAGGATACAAGGAAAACAACAAAAGAACAAGACTAAGGTATAAGTGACTACAACTGTGAGTACTTATACTATTGGGAATCATGCACAGACCATGCTGTGTATGTCTATAAGTAGTAAATAGTGTGCTTACTGGTTACCATGCACTAGAGGTGAGGTAAAGATAAGCACTGCCAAGATAAGAGGGACTATTGCTATTGGACGATAAGGAAAGTGAGTCAAGAGGAATAGCACGAGAAGGCCATGAGGAGCATAGCTGAGATAAGGCAAGATAAGGTCATGTGACTGAGCACGTGACTAGACATGTGACGAGTGTGATAATGATCACGTGACTTGATAAGATAAGATCTTGATAACTGATAAGACAAGCAAGTTAGATGAGCAAGAAAAGGAAAAGATATCTAGCAATAAGGGGCGAGTGTAACAACTTGACAGTCAAGAGTACACCATAGACAATTATGAAAGTATCTATCACTGTGATGAACTTGGTCAACAGTATTACACTTGAAGGATTGATATATTTATCCCCAATGGTGGTTTAGCCAATATTTTTCAACTAGCTGATACTTTCCTTTATCTTACAATGATTATATCCATGGACATACATTTTCTACCTGATGATTTTGACAAATACAGTCAGGATTATGAATGCTCTACTCTGTACCATTTTTTTTTTGATACTTGACATATTGTCATCAAAGCACTACTGAATAAAACCAGCTTTAAGAAGGCCATGTTATCAGTATTACACTGAATGCTCATTACAGACAACAAAAGCATTCCAATAAACATTTCAGTAAATCCAATTTCTGAAAGATACCTCATATACATTAGTGGTGTATAAGTATAATGACAGATATGTATTAAGTGGCCATTACATAACATGTTGCATCAGTCATTGTCCATCTACCATGACCTCTTTTTCATTGGCTGCTGCTTCCCTTTTGTTTTGCTCAGTGCATTTCTGCTGGATTCGAGTGAGTATACTATTCTTTGAAGGAAGCTGTTCAACCTCAGTGTAGAGCAGGAAGATCTGACTGTCATCTCATGAAGTTAAAGTATGGAACCATTACAAAATTCGTACCAGTTCCACTAAGTCATTAGATGATCCACCACCACCTTCTCCTCAGGGTCTTTAAGAAGCTCAAACAAGCTGTTGTAGAAGCATTCTGAATCTGTTACAAGGTCAGTGTGGGAAAAGACTTGTGTTAAAGTCAGCGCGAAACGAGCCTATCACAGATCAGTTTATAACATATAGATAGCAGTGTCCCTACTTACCTGTGTGGCAACATAAGCAAGCAAAGGCTTGCTGACAGAATGCATGCTGTGAATGTGGGCATTTCCGGATCGCATGGCCTTGGGCTCTTGATCGACAGAGCTAGGTGAAGTGAAAACATGTTTAAAAGCCTTTGGTTGCGAAGGTCAGTGTGTGAACTATATAAGACAAATCTCAGCACTTACAGAAACAAGGAGACCACTGTGGAGGAGACCATTCCATGGGTCGTCAATGTTGTACATGTAATTGACATATAGAAAAATAGGCCACTGGTCCCCGGCCACTTGCAGCTCGCCATTCACCAGTTTTGTATGTGTCCTGCATCACAGTTGCGTTCACATCAGAGTGATACAGCATGCATCAGCAAACCTACATTTTTTCTGAGTTATAAAAATCAATGACCTTTCTGAGTTGTCTGACATGACTGACAGCAGTGCTATCAGTGCTTTCAGTCTCTCAGTTCATAAGTAATTCATTGCTATCAGCATCCTCAGGTCTATCAATATATCAGCTTGTCAATTAACCAGTGATATCAGTTCCATCAGTCCACCCAGTAAGTCAATTGATCATCTGGTCAGTCTTGTCAGTCTTGTCATCCCACCAGTCAGTCAGTCATATCTGTATATGTATCAGCCAGCCATTATTAGCCAATTCAGCCAATTCAGCCTATCAGGCCATCAGCTGACCAGTTAGTCATTTCTGTCAGTCACATCAGTTGATCAGTTGGTCAGTCAGTCAGGTTTGTCAATTTTGTCAATTTGTCAGCTAGGTAATTGGTTAGTCAACCAGTCCATTCAATATATCAGCTTGTCAGCTTGTCAGTAAATCAGTTCAGTCAGTCCGATCAATCTATCATTGATCAGTCCATTCAGGCCTGTCAGTCTTGTCATTAATCTCAATTACTCAGAAAAAATGTAGGTTTGCTGATATGAGAGAGAATGTACTTGATATTGCTCCAATCCAGACCTGCCGGACAAAGGAGTGCTCCAGTATGGTCATGGTGGAAATCTCGTCCAGACTTCACATTACAGGAAATATGAGTGCTCAGTGATTGGCCTTTTGGAGTGATCCAATTGATTATAGGGCCTTTCATCCCCTTGGTATCATCAGCCCTAGCACCATTGGCACCCTTCTGAATCTGAAATCTGTAACACTGATATGAGTATAATGATAATAGTGAGGAGGAAACATACCAGGTCAGTGATCATGATGACTTCCTTTTCCAAAAACTCCATAAGCCAACTTTCAAATCCCAGTATAATCTGAAGCAGTTTACAGAAGGCAGCATACTCCTTCCTTTCACTGCAAGTCAAGTGAGATAATGTACGAAACAGAGACCTAATGAAACACGTTACTTGGCAGTCAATGACTCTTCAGGGATATCATCAGACATGGCTGAAAGCCCATTCGTGATGAGTGTCTGCACATTGCAAAACGCATGGACTGAAACAACCAAACCCATCTATACTTCTATAGGGGCTTCAGTTGTACGTGGAAAGTACTAGATGTTCGTAATCAAGACATAGAAAGGTTGTGTGAACCTTCTAGGGAGTCTATTGGTATCAATGGGAAAGGGAAACAACAAAAGAACTAGACTAGAGAGTAAGTACTACTGATCTACAGTATTTATACAGTTAACATAGAGGCACAGACCGAGCTGTGCATAGCTATGTACATAGCCATGTATTCTATAAAGAGTTAATATGTTGTAGACTGGTTAACATGAGTTAGCCATGAGTTAGCAGATAAGCACTGTCTAGATAAGATGGAGCGATGTGATTGGATGATAAGAAAAAGTGAGTCAAGTGGAAAAGCATGAGGTGAGCATGAGGATAACATGTGTAGCATAGCCGAGATAAGGGAGATAAGGTCATGTGACTGGTCATGTGACTAGACATGTGATATGGATCATATGACTTGATAAGATAAGGCTTTGTTAATGGTTATTGGGGACAATCTGTAGTATCTGGGTGATAGGGGTTATTTGTAGTTATCTGGTGGTTTAGTATAGTTAATGCAAGGAAAAGTGTGAAAATGATAGGGGTGAATAGGGTGAGTGTAACATGGACCGCCCTGCCAAAGTGGTGTCCATGGTGAACTAACGGATCCTGGGTAGTGCTAGTGCATAAAGTTAACGACTACAAGACATTTGTTTGAGAACAAACAAAACTTATGGTTGTTTCCTTGGGCCGAGTTACAAAGCACTGGGATAACCATGCTTCCTCCTGGGTGAAGGCTGTTCATCGCCATTGGCATTGTCAGTGTAACAGCTGCTATTACCTGCCATACTATTTTCACACTTTTCCTACACTTTCCTTGCCTAACTGTATTAACCCCTATAACCCAGACACTACCAGATCGTCCTAAAAAATCCTTGCAATACCTTATCTTATCAAGTCACATGACTTCCAGTCACATGTCCTTATCTCCCTTATCTCAGCTATGTAAATATATATTATTCTCATGCTCGCCTCATAGGGAATAGCACGGGTATACCCCTGGGTGTCTGGAGGTGTACCCGTACCCACACAAATGGGTATGAGTTTTCACCAGGTATGCCTCTGTGGTACCCATACCCGTACCCGTGCGGGTACACCTGCAATGGAGGAGGGCAAGAAACTGTGAGCCCTTGCACTCATATGCAAACACAAACGACATAATGCACTCTCATTTGTGTTTGCATGTGGCGCAAGGGCAGGGTGAGTGTGACCAGGTATGGTGTCCAGCGGTGTCATCATTCCTGTCATTGTGGCATTGGGCTGGCATTGGGCTGTCATCGTTGCTGTGTTGTTGTCATCAGCAAACTAGGGTATGATTGCACAGTGCTGTATAGTGCTGTACAGTGATACAGTGTGGTACAGTGGTACAGTTAGGTCCCCACTGTACAGTGACATAAAGTATGGCTAAAAGTGATTTTCTTTGCTTAATAAGCAATATTTGTTGTGCCTGTGAAGACTGTACTTGCACTGTACTCACTGTAACTCACTGTACCCACTGTACCACTGTGGTAAAATCACTGTTTTGCTGATCTGAGTCGTTGTTTTTGTCACTGTGGCATTGGGCTGCCATTGCATCACTGTCATTGTGGTGTCATTGATGGTGCTGGGCCATTGACGACATTGTGTCGTTGTCGTCTCATCACCTTCATTGTTGTCACCAGCTGCTGTGTCCTCCGTGCATGCAGTTGACCACGCTTGTCATCATCATCATGTTGTTGATGGCACTGAGCCATCAACAACATTGTGTTGTCGTCTTCATTGTTGTTGCCATGGCATTGGGGGGCCATTGGGTGGTTGTCATTGTGGTGTCATTGATGGTGCCCAGTGGACCATTGACGACAATTGCATTGTTCTGTGCGCATGGTGTCCATATATGGTAAGTCATGGCTGGTGTAAACACTGCACTGTCCAAGTGCGCGTGGTGGCCTTGATTGACTCCTGGTGGCACCATCTTCGCATATTGCACCCTGGCAATGCTTCTCCATCGTCTATGGTCCATATACACTGTGTACATCACATCCAATTTGCCCAATTTGGCCTCGACGTGGTTTGGTGACTTGGTGAGTCCTCCTGGTGTTACTGACTCTTGTAGGTTGTGATTTCAGTCGTGCTCGGTGACGCGGTGGGTTGGTGTGGTCAGTAGGTCTTCTGGGATGTTTGGATGGTGGTTTGGACACCTCAGGTATGCTTGTTGTTGAGCGCTTTCACTGTCCGTGCTGACTTGCTTGGTATTCAGCTAGCGCATTCGTTTCGACTCGTTTCGAGTCACGGCATGCTGTGCTCATTGCAGCGCCCTTTCCGTCACCTTTCCCATCCATACAGATGCCGTCCGCATTGATTCTGTGCTCTGGATCATGCTCAACGTTGGTTCTCACCTCCTCCTCCACCTGATCTCCTGGGCCTCCATTTCGACTCTGCGTGTTTGCGTTGATGTCGTGTTCATTCCCCTGGCTATCTGGACATTCCTGGATGCTATGGGAACCGCTTTTTATGACCGCTTCATGTCCTGGCTCGATTGGCTCGACTGGAGTGCCCTTGGGTGAGTTTTCGTGCTCCCTTATCTCTGAGCATTCACATGGGTGTACTGACATGTTTCGCAGCTTCATCGACTCGTCCCTAATGTCCTCTACATGGCTGGACACTCCTAACACGTTCACTTTGACTCCTGTGAGTTCTGTCTTGAAGCTCAGACCTTTTTCACCCTCCCCCTCGAGCTCAATGCTCTGGGGTTTGCTCATGCAGTTTGCAGCTCTGTCAGGTGGCTTGGGCGGCACTAGGGGTTTGTCAGGTGAGTCTTCAACTCCATTTCACCATGCTGATCATTTTCATTGTCAGCTGTGGTCGATTGTGCACATGTGTGTGCGCTTCCTCTCTTCAACTTGGTCGACATTTTGCGATACAATTTGGATTCGCTCGCATGGTTCGTGGATTTGTCGGGTGGCTTGGGTGGTACAGGTGAGTCATCTGGACCTTTTGTGGGTCGCTCTAACTGAGCTGCAACTTAGCAAACCCATGCATGGGTACAGGTAAGAGTATGGATACAGCACAGCACTACCTGTACCTGTACCCGAGACCCACATGGGTTACCCATACCCATGCTATTCCCTATCGCCTCACCACTTTCCCTTTGACTCACTTTCCCTTATTGTCCAATCATATTGCAGCATCTTATCTAAGCAGTGCTTATCTGCTAACTCATGGCTAAGTCCTGGCTAACTCATGTTAACCAGTCTACAACATATTAACTCTTTATAGCAATCATAGCTATGTACATAGCTATGTACAGCTCGGTCTGTGCCCCTATGTAGCCCCTATAAATACTGTAGATCAGTAGTACTTAGTCTCTAGTCTAG